>JAZHYW010052007.1:0-28896 GCA_037355805.1 Ixodes ricinus
GAAATAAAAAAAAGGTGAAAGCCGTTTACAACTTCTGTAACGCTCAGTGGAGCGCAGCTCTTGAGGAGGAGGAGGGAAGGGTACTGAGGGGAGGGTATACCCCTCCTCCTCCTTCTCTTCCTCCTCCCTCATTGTTCAATGCCCTTTGGGAGGGGGGGGTCACATGACCTGGGGGTCACGTGGACCTCGGGGGGGGGTCACGTGGCTGCGGTCACGTGGACTGGGGGTCACGTGACCTCGGGGGAGTCACGTGACCTGGGGGTCACGTGGCCTGGGGGGTCACGTGACCTTGCGGTTACGCCGACGGCGACGCCGCTCAAGCCGGAAACGGGCGCCTAAGAGCTGCGCTCTAAAATCCGAAAATAATTTTACATGCTTGTCAGTCTTTTTGATGTTTTCCACATGCGGTTGTTTTGTATTTAAGCCAATGATGCAGTAAGCAAGGAAGAACTATATAAGGCGGAACACGAGCAACAAGAAGTGCTCTTCTCATCATATCAGAGTGTTGATCTTGATCCCTACCTTCCGCTTCGTTCGCTAGCTTTGTAACGTCCTAGGGCAACAAATTTAACAATGCAACCATTCCTTTAAAATCAATCAGTAACGATTAAATTAATCAAAAGTAATTTATCGCCCAATTATATTGAAAGCTAATGTTTTTTCCTTAATGGGCTCTTTGATACAGACCACTACGGCATCAACTATTTTTTTTTTTTTTTGCTGTGCGTTGCTTAGTTTTTGCAGGAGCGATTTTGCTTGCATTTCCGTAAACACCCTGTATATGGCCAACGCATTCCGTAGTGACATCCCATTTCTCTATGGGAATTTGGCGGTTGTGAAAGGAAGAAGAAATAGAAGATAGAGGAAGAGAGCTTCCCTGAAATTCTCATGTTGCATGAAACTATAATCACAATGTTTAGGTTCAAACTTTAAACAGAAGCGACATCCGCATCGTGTCTCCTGTAAAGCGTGGTTTGCCTGCACAACAGCCGTGTATGACGCGAAAGCCTCCTCTACAAGATCACAAAATTCCGAAATTTCATTATCGTTTTGCACTTCACCCCCCCCCCACTATTTTTTTAGAATACTTAATTATTAATAAACATGCTCCGAAGCTTAGTTACACGCGCGTCAAGTGCTGGCGTCTGCAGCACTAACTCTTTTTTTCTAATGCTACGTTCACACTTCGGACGCAACGCACCAGCCGTTCTTTCATAGCGTACGCAAACGTAAGCGCAACAAGCGGAAAGAGTTCGTTCAGACCACGATTGCTTGTTGTCTGAACGAAGTCGTCCAGATAGTCCCTCTTACGTTTGCGTGTCTTTAGAAAAGATCGGCTGGCGCGTTGCGTCCGAAGTGTGATACAAGCCAAGAACAAATCACACAACCCGACTCCAATTAAAATAAAAAAAAAAAGAGAGGTACGCTTTTTATGGTGGAGTGGCACGGACGCACTGTAGGTTTACGTGCTACGGACTATTGCCGAGGGTTCTTTTCTATTTTAATTGTGTTTTGTTTTTAATTCTCTCTTTATCCACGTCACATCGACAACGGAAGTTTTTATTTTAAAACGCGTCTACGACGTTCCCTCGGGAGCGACCGCCCTGATGCAGAAGGGGTTTAGTGCTGCTGAATGCACACTTTTCCGGTTCACGTATATTTCCCCATGCTTTACTCGCCCTTCTTTAATTGCAAGAGTGAAGGAAGTCTGGCTGTGCTAAAAGTGGCCACTTCCAGAGGACAGCGTGGCATTCACTTCGCAGTCACCGCGAAACACCGCCGTCTATACTCTGTTTCAGTGACCAGTGTCCGAAACTCTCGCCCCCAGCGATAAACATGGAAATAATAATCTCAAACGCAGGCTCTCGTGAAGAGAGGGGCTGCGCATAAAAAATGACGCTTGCTTTTTACAGGATTCGTTGCATCGGAGTTTTTCTTGGAGCTTCGTGATTGTGCATTTCAGACGTTCTTGCATTACCATATCTGCGAAGGTTTCTAAACAAACGGAGTATCGCGAAAAAGCGCAGCCCCCTACTGTGTCATGGCGTCGGCAAAAAATCGTTGCATGGCAGCGCCCTATGGGCAGTCGGACGCGTATTTTGCTCTAGTTAGCGTGCAACGCCAGCCAGAGCTACGCGAGCGCGGGCTTGATCTCGTTGATCATTTGCGCACGCTCTCGCGCAAACAAAACCATAGATGAAGCCACGCGCCTCGCGCCGGTAACTTTCCGACAGCGTTGCACGCTAAGTATGAAACAGAAGCGTATAGTTCTGAACCAAAAGTGGTCGGGGGCTATTTGCACCCTGGCTTCCCACCTGTCAACTCACGCGAGAAAGAGCGAAGAGTCATTTGCTTCATAATCCTCCAAACAAAAAAGGCGAGCGCGTGAGGCGCGCGTACCTACGTTCCCGGCACCCTCCGCGGTGCTTGGCAACGTTACTGCTCGGGTAATTCAGCGAAAGGTCTGTCCCCGGATGCGATATGATCAACCGTATACGTGTAGCGTTTGTGGTGAAAGAACCATAAAACCGCGTTCACCCAGCTAGCACAGCATACGGAAGACAATCTGCAGACATTGTCATCTTGTATGATATGTTTGGCGGTGTGACCGCAGCTTACCGTTTTCGGAACTGCATACCGAACGTTGACTCGTTGAAATAACTCAAATAAGACGAGCTTTGTGACGAAGTTCATGCGGACGATCAATTCCTTCGCTGAAACATGTGCCGTAATGACGTACGCACCTGCCCTCTCGGTCACCGCTGCCGTCCATTCATCACCTTCGTAGTTTGACCTGTCAGCGTCAGCGAGACGATCAATTATAGGCCTCGGCTCTCTTACGAACACAAGAATTACGCGAATGCATATTAAACAAACTGCATTTCTTTTTTTCTTTCCTTTTTTTAGGGGAAGAAGGGGTTAAATATAAAGCAATCCGTCATGTTTGTGCGTATGCGTCTGTCCCGAAATTTGGTTTCCACTATAGATATTGGCTACGTTTACAAGGATGCGACAGTACATGGCGCATTGAATCGAGTTAGCGCATCGAGTAGGCCCTGTAAACGCCCCGATTTGCTAGTCAAGCGCGTCGAATCGAATCCATGCACTGTGGGAAGTGTAGTCTTTCTGCACGAGCGACAACCCCTCTGAAGGTCTGGCGCGTGCAGAGCACGAAGCGGCACGAGGTGTCTGGTGAACGCTGGCGCCGCCTCCCTCCCCCCCCCCCCCTATGAACTACAGTTATGGCGGCGTCACGCGTACGTGGAACGCTTTTACTGAGACCGGTCCAGCGTTTCACGCGGTTATGTCGCAATAATGTACCACAGCGAGGCGCTAGCGGTCGACGCGAGTCCACGTAAATGGCGCTGGCTCGAGCTCGACGCGCTAATGTCGCGTACCTTGCTGCCGCCGAGATGCGCCGTAGAAGCTCAGAGAGGAGCTCGTTTCGACTCTGTAGTCTGCTTTCGCTGCTTGGTACATCATAAGGTAGAAATATAGTATAGTCGAGACCAGTCCAATGACGTTTCACGAGGGTTCCGTCGTATCATTAGACACGGGGTGTCGCTAGCGGTCGATGCGAATCCATGGACGTAAAATTGCGCCGACTCGATTCGACGCGCTAATGTCGCGTCCGTGTAAGCGACTGTTGTCGACTCGGTATATGGCAGGACGACTCACGCACTGAAGTTGTAAACGCATTTCCGGACACGTCTGCGCCCGCAGTCTTCCACGGCTCGAGCTATATAGGGTACGCGATCGGTCGACAAAAGAACGTCGAGCCGCTCCGCTCGTGGTCCGACACACAGGAAGGAGGCCAGAAGTGACCTCACGGCGGCGATCGAAACTCCGTATCCTCCGAAGCGTGCTGTTTCACGCGGACGGAGAGCTCGCACCTGTACCGGCAATTCCGGCGTGCCAGACCACGTGGGCTTCCGTTTCGACGGCGTTAGCCGAATCTCGAGGAATGCGATCCACGCGTCAGAACGTAGCGACGGGTACGCACGCAGGAAAGAACCGGCGTAGCAACAGGGACGTCGCCGTACTGCCGGTCGCAACGGCGGTCGTGTAATCGCCTCTTCGTAACGCACATTCAGACGCCTTCTTAAAAACTTCCGCTGTCAAAAAAAAAAAATCATTTAGGTAAAAAGGAAGACTACTAAGCTCTATTATGGTAGGAATGAAGTAATGACTGGTAGAGCGAGCGGATTGAACATGAATACATAAAATTGTGTCCTTCGTGTTTATTCTTTCATGTAACGTAATGGCCGGCCGCAAGTCGGCAAGCCAGAGTTGGAAAGGCTGGAAACGTTTCGCCATCTATGAGCGACGGCGGCAACCAGACAACCGGCAAGTCGGTTGTCTGGTTGCCGCCATCGCTCATATATGGCGGTAGCTGTCCAGAGTTTCGTGCCATTATTCGTGTGCTGACGGACACGATACTGGGGAAACTAGCCCTTAACAGCTCCGCTGTAGAAACAGCTGTTGACTCCTTTTCTTCACAAATCAGGGAAGAGTACCTGAGAAAATGCTCGATTGTTTTTCGAGTTTTATATTCTGAAGAAATTATCCCAATAACACCACCCTCAAAAAAAAAAGTATTATTATTGCCACCAGTCAACCACGTACACACCGCAAATAAATTCTGCGACAATATTAGCTGAAAGACTAAAATAATAATAATAAAATATCTACCCGACAAAGACGTCCCGGCGCGCAAGCGGACACACGGAAATAATACAATGAAAAAAAAAATCGTTTCAGGAGAAAAAACAAAAACAACCGAACACTCCAAGAACCGTTTTCGACCCCTTCTTCCTGTCCTCATCTTGTTGTGATCGCAGCCATGAAAACAAAGGAGGTGCGTGAGGTCCACAAACAGACAAACAAACAAACACACACACAAAAAGAAACGTAATCAAAAAATAAGACCGCCCATTTTCCGTCCCCTTGAAATCAATTTTACTTCGGGAAAAGAAATCTCGAAAATAAAACAAAACGTAAAGAGAAAAAACGGACCCCCGAACCGTCAAGACAATGCATCGCTCAGCTTAGTGTCCCCGAGACCCCGTCCGCCCTCCCTTTTCCATCAATCTTTTGCTCAAAACGAAACCAAACAAAAACAAACAAGCAATAAAAAAATAAAAAAGTTACCGGTGGCCGCGGTTCCCAGTGCCTCATTCTTCTATCGTTTCGTAAAAACGACAACAACAATGTAGTGAAGAAATCCAACAAGCAAGTCAGTCCTCCCATGCATTCGAACGTTTCCTATTTCCCCCCAAAGCATTTAAAAAAACAAAAAAACCTACAAGCAAATACACACGAATGAATGCACGCGTATACATAGAGACGCACACACGCACGCACGCACAAGAAAGCAAATGTAGTGTCGCGCGGGACACAAAATGACAACTCGTTCGCATTTTTGTTTTTGCGAAAACTACAAAAAAAAGAGAAAAAACATACAAAGAAGAGGGAGTTTGGCGAAAGGTGGACACGACGAAACAGTCCGCAATGCCAGCTTCAATAACAATAGATGAAAAAAAAAAAAAAGGAAAGCCGACACGGTCGAGGCAAAGTCTCGCGGCCGCAATAAAAACCAGCCAGGCGCGTCGTTTATAGATGACGGCGCAAAACGAACGCGGCGAGCGAAACGCCAAAAGACCGAAACGTGAACGGAACGCGTGGCCCCAAACTCGATCCGAGTTAACATCAACAATCACACACACACACACACGGTCCGAGACAGTCACGCGAAAGGTCAGATTCGAAACGCCGCAATAATATAGGGTCCGCTTCGCGGGACATTAAAAGTGAACGGAGGGGAATCAGCGACGCGCCCACCTCGGCAACTGCAGGTTTGTCGAAACCCGGTCGTTTCCCCGTCAAGCGACGATATGTCAAACCGAGTAAACCGCTCTTATATATAGTGAACGAAAGAATGAGAACGACAGGGAAATCTTCTGAGTTATGCGTCCAGCGCCAGCTCCTTGCCTTCGAACACGCTGCGGTGTCTAGCTAGCCTCGAGCTTGTGCTTCTTCAAGTTCGCGAGACGTCGGAGTGTTAGCGAAGACGAATCTGAATATTACGTTCGTTTTTCCCCAAAACGTGACTTAACGCAAAAAAAGAAGCCTTCGAAAAGCCTGACTACAGCCACCTCTATACTCACAAAGTCTGGCAGTTCGACGGCGGAGCCATAGAGTGCCCGGTTGCAGATTTGAGAGCGCGAGGATCTGGTAGCACAGGGCATGAAAGAGCCATTTCTCGGGGAACCTGGACGTCAGCGCATAGCTTTTGCAGTGGCGAGGACCCGAAACACACTTGTTCGCTCGGGAGAAGTGTGTTTCGGCGTCTCGACGCAGCGGGGCGCCAGTCACGTGGCTCTCCTCTCATCCGTTGTCTGCCGCTCCACCTTTTCCATTTCGGCGGCCGCTTCTCGTGGTGATCTGCCAGGCTTTGTCAATAGGAGGCTATGCATTCGGCCGCCAAGCCCGCTCGTGTGGGCAGCGCGTGCAATAGATCTATTGCTAAATTATCCAAGCATCAAAGAGAATGCAGGGATTGGTGTTCCACGCACCGCACGTGCTGGCCTCAGCAGTAGTAACTTTTCTAAGCAAATGCCCCCAAAAAATTGCATCTTGCACGCACGTTCGTCAACGCTTTATTCTGGTTATTTACTTCGAATCTTTAATACGGGGAAGGCATGCGCGTGCGGCGCGTGGAACACCAATCCCTGCATTCTCTTTGATGCTTGGGTAATTCAGCAACAAGTCTATTAATGCAATCTCGCCAGCATTTGACTATGCCAGCTGCCGAAGCATCGAGACTTGTCACTGCCGTGCGACAAGCTGAGCTCTCAGCTGCGCCGAACGCTTGTGCACTGCTCTCTTGCACAGTCTCGCTGGAGCATGTCGCTAGCAGCCGGCATAATTGTGACCTTTCTCTGAGATTATTTCTTTTTTCTTTTTCGTTTTAATGCGCTTGCTTATTGCTTTGATAGGCGCAGAAGATGCGCGAGAGCGGAGATTCCGGAAACTCTGAATATCTCGATATTTGTGATCCTGGAGGCCACATGAAGACGGTTTAAGCGTTTTCCCTCAAATACAGAACCGCTTCAGTTCCTATTTAATAATGCCACTGTAGACAATTGCAAGCATCGCGGCCCGACATGGCGCCCCATGCGTGCAAGCAAGTGAAGCGTGCGCGCCGACGTCAATGACTTTGGCAAGGTTGCAGTTTCACGGGCGTGCTTGCGCGAGCAGCCAACATGGCGGCGGCCACTCACTCCGCATGTAATACGTTCCAATGTTTACGAAATCACAGCCCAGCGTGGGAACATCACAGCCCAGCACGCGCATGGTCAGCGCCACGAAAAGCGAACGCAACAAGCGCCATATGCGGGAGCTCGTGTCTGGAATGATCCATATAAATACACAACTATAGAACGTTCCACTAAAGAGCTTCTGGCGGGTGCCATCTTGAGAGTTCGTGCGTACCAGCACGTCGGTCAGGTTACCGCTACGAAAGACGATCAAAAACGAATCATAATCGCTCCGTTCATCCAATCCCAGCCTCTGTATACTATAGTCTCGCTGATCTATTTTTGAAAGCGTTTTCATTATGAAATAAAAAGACGGCACGCACGCGAACAATATTAGGGATGTCTTAGAAGTCTACGAGCAAGTAGAAGATCAGGTTAGCGTTCCGGAAAGGCGATCAAAAACCTATTTAGCCCGAGGTTCACCGCATCGCACCGCGAAATGTCCCCACGGCGCGCCGCTCGGAACGACCCTGCCCGTTATCAGTTGCACCGGCGGCTGCCACGGTCGACGACGCATCCAAAGCGGAACGCGAACATGCTATAGGGTGCGTCAATGTCCCCCTGGAACGAGCCGCGTCCCCTCCGTGCCTCCTTTGTTCTTCGGGCGGTCATCGCGTCCGACGTGTTGACGACCTCCGCCGGACGTTAAGGGAAAGAGAGGAAAGGAGTTAGGGCCGTATAAACGGGACACGTTGCGCCAGGCACACGCCGCCGTCTTGACGCCCAGACGATGACGGTCCTCGTTCTCTCCCGCTTAGCTGACAGTGGGGTGGAAGCCACGCGCTCGTCACACCAGCAGCGCGCCTCTCTCATTCGCCGCGTGATCAGCCACGTGATCACGCTCCCGCCCCGTTGCCACAAGCAGAAAGGCTGGGTCACGTGATGAAGGGGAGGCGGACGATTGGTCCGGCGAGTGCGTAGCTCCCACCAACGCACTGTCAGCTCACGCGTCAACGGCGACAACGACAACATGACGACTGCTTCCTAAGCTCGTTTGGCCCCTAAGCTGATAGTGCGGTGGAGCTACGGTCTCGCTGGACCAGGCATAAATCTCTTTTTGCTCGTTTTTTTTTTTTGTGAACGTTTTTGCTTATAGACCCGTGCAGAAAGCATGATCACGTGACAAAAGATCGACGCGCGACTCTCTCCAACGAGCGCGTAACTTCCACCACACTGTCAGCCTAGGGATGAACGGAGTACAGCGGTGATATCCCTTTCGCAACACGACATGGTCCGTTTTCCCTTCTTTCGTCACCCAACCCTAACGACTTTTTTTCTTTCTTTCTTTTTATTACGTACAACACGATCTAATAACAGTAATTTTCCCTTGTTTTATGTCTCTTATCTTCCGACCGGCCCACACATTGTTTTCCCCGTCCGCTGAAGGAGACCCTTCCCGTCATGGCGCTTGCAAAACGACTTGACGCGTCGTATCGTTTGAGGTATCGCTCCCACAGACGATCTTAGGATAGCTGGCTGCACGGTCGTGTCGTAGGTACGCTTTAAGATCGTTGAACACCTAAAAGAGATTACACTATACTCGTTTTCATCTCAAGAAAAAAAACGAAGTTTTGCGTATTGTTCATACGCCGCGAGAAGTACACTCGAAGAAAAAAGAAGGAGGAAACAAATGTAGCAAACGGCGCGGTTTCCTCCCTTCTACTGGCGCGCCCCCAAACGGACGCGAGAAGAAGGGAGGAACAAGAGGTTTTTCTCCTTCTCCGGGCAGACGGGAGAAAAGTTTCGCCCTCCCGACGCATCTTCTTTTGGTTTCGTTTTGCAAGCACGTCGCGCGCCTTGTTTAATAAAGGTTGTAAAGTTGATTGAGCTTCAGCGGCAGCGAAGCCCGCCTGTAATTCGGTCTCCCAGTCCAAACGTGCAGAACATCTCGGTTGCGTTGACGTTTTTACCACTAATTTTGTCAAACGAGCAAATGAAGCCGTTAGAAACAGCGAAATTCCGGAGCATTGCCAGCAGCGCTACGTACAATGGGCTAAGATGGCCGCCTGCGGATTGCGGAACGACGTGTCGACGTTGACGACGTTATGGAAACCGCGGAAAGTGCGTCCAAGACAGACAGGTTTTACTGCCCGGCGCCTGGGTGCCTTCTGTGCTAAGCTCGGTTCTGTTTTGCGATGCCGAGTTCCAACCGGCAATCAACGTGGTTCTGTATTTCTGCGTGTCAGCAACATAGCAGCAACATCGCGATGACGGTGCTGAGCATTGTGAACGAAGACTTCAATTATCGCCAATGTAAGCGTGCGTTCGCGTTTCAGTGGTGTAACAGCAAGACGAGATGACGTGAACTGTCGGGCAATAGGGAGTTTTCGTAGACCGCGTTTTCCCTCCGCTAAGCCCTCCGCAACGAAGAAGCCGCTACTGCGGCTGCGCGCCCATGGCCTTGACTGTAGAGTTCCGGGTATCGTAGCGGGCTGCGGAGAGCGTTGCGCGACGGCGAAAACGATCCACGAAAACTCCCTATTGGTGCCGCTGGTCGGGCCCTGATCGGAGGGGGCGGGGAGTCGCAGGTTGACATTCTGCTTTACATTAAAGAGTTTAAGACCGCTTGAGGGATTACGGTGCGATCGATCGACCTGCGGATAGTCATGTTGGAACGCTGGTCTGAACCTGCTACTATCGTACACTGGCCAATGTGACTGTCGTCTGCGATATCAACTTGTCCCCTCCCCGAGAGCGACTTCGCTCTGAGGGAAGGACTGAACAGTCTTGAAATATAACTGAAAGGACGTACATTTACTGTTTAAAGCACACACAAAAAAGCTATCCTTTATTTTGTTGTTTAAACATACCACGTTTCCTTGAGAAACTGCCCTCCAAGTGGCCCGCTGGGATGAGCGCTAAAAGTTTTTGAGGTCACCACGGCGTAGCTCTGTACCCTTAACACCTGCCGCAAGTCGCGGCTTTGCCTGCATTCACGTTGATCGCAACGTGACTTCTCTGCCCGTGAAGCATCGCTTCCATCGGAGTGAATACCCCCTCTACAGAGATTAATTCAAGACAATTGCAGCCGCACGCGAACAGCACAAATAGAAAAACAACTACTACGATAGAAAAGCTGGATGCGACGTGCTGTGCGGGGAAGCAAACACATGGCTTGGAACCGCATTGGAGCGGCTTGATTTATTGGCTTTCAAATAATTACGGCATGAGCTTTACTTTTACGAAGAGATTCATCCCCTGAACCGTTCAGAATACTTTCAGAGGTATAACATTACTGAAAACAAAATCAACATGCTGGGAATATTAATTATTCTTTAGGTGATCACCGAGAAAATCCCACTGTTGCAACCGGGAAGCGTGAAAGAAGGTTAGTTAAATCGCTCACCACGAGATGGCGGGGTCAAGCAGAGTAGTTGCAAGTAGCTGGCTAGGTAGCGCCAAATACCGCCCAATTAATTTGATACGAAGGTATTTATTTGCTCACGCCACCATTGCACTTCGGGCACCTTTAACGTTTTTATTATCACACACCTTGATACATTACGCGTACCACAAACATGAGCTGAACATATAGAACGAGCGCATAGATATACACGACACATACAATCCTCAATCCAACAGCACACTAACCCGATTACTACTTCGGCGCTCTCCGTTTCCGCCTTTTAAGCGTAATAAGTTTTCTTTTCGTGCGCGCGGCGCCAGTGCTACTTGATATATATATATATATATATATATATATATATATATATATTACCTTGATTCGTGAAGCAAGATGTAATATCGCATCTTGCTACCAAGAATGCTTTTACCTCGCGGCGAAACGTTCTCGCTCCATCGTAAAACGAATTCGTATTTTATTTATATTTTTATTCGGGAACCCCAGGTTCGAACGTCGGGGTTTGGTAAATATGTGCTAAGAATGAATAACCCCAGGTTCGAACACCGGGGTTTGGTAAATATGTGCTAAGAATGAATAATGCACATCTATTATGTACTATTTATGGTAATTATAATTAATTTACTTTGTCATCATGCGCAAAAAACAGCTTTTTACTACTCTAAACAGCCCTGAATTCATTTGGACAGCCCTTCCTTTCGTCCTTTTAATGACCAGGGCACCTTGTAGAATTGACGGATCGCGAAGAAAATTGTACCAAGATGTAGCTGGAGAACTGGAGCTTATAGAACCGCAGAGAGCAACTCGAGATACGGAGTGGTTAGTTTGTAAATCGAGTTTGAATGCAAATAGTTCTCTGTATATCGCCGCACTCTATAAGGATAATGCATTTTTTTTTCTGATTGCCAGTTGGCTCTACTTATCTTAGGAATACAATTTGTAAATGTATACGCCGCTTAAAATTTCGTGAAATAAAAGAAATATATATAGTTCGTCGCATTCAATTACGGGCCGTCAAGCCACCGCTGCCGATAGATGGCGCAAGTAGTGTTGGCGCGCTCTTGTCTTGGAATCTTGAGTATTGTACCTCTGGATAAGATACCATGTATTTACTCTAAAATGCACCTACATATATCTCCATTCTCCACACAAAGTGGGAAATTAGTAATGCTTTGCGAGGAGCCGGACTTTTTTATTACTACGGTTCTTAAGGTAAAAAACTTGGAGGACGCTTAGGCCCGCTTCAGACGGGGCAACTTTTTCAGCAATTTTGAGGTTGCTGGCGGGTTGTTCCCTAGCTTTCCCTAGATCGACACGAATTGCTGAGATCGGGTCCGGCTCGAAACGGGCGAGCAACTCGAGCCGTTTGAACCGGCAGCAGCCAATCAGGGACGCGATGCTTTCACGTGACACCCCCGTGGTGGTGATGATGACAGCTAAAGACTTGGTTCTGGTTTGAAATCGATCATTTTTGGAAATAAACCTTTTTCGGAAAGATGAGTTAGTATTCTCAACGCCATTCAAAGATATAAAAACACGTTTTTAGCACGTAGCTGGGCGTCTAAATAGTACAAGAAAATTCAAAGTGAATGATGATGATAGCAAATCGTAGCAATTCGGTTGCTGCGTGTGAACGCGGACGACCCGTGTTGCTCGTGTTGCGACGTCAAGTTGCTGGGTGAAATTGCTCCGTCTGAAGCGGGCCTTAAGCTTCACCTTTAAGAGTGGAACGCGATAGCACTATTGGGCCCCGCTCGCTTCGCCTTCTTATTCGCCGTGCAAACGTGCCTTCCGTGGCCTAGTCAGTAGCGTGTCTGGCTCGCAACCGAAAGGTGGTAGGTTCGAATCCCGCGTAAAATTCTTCAATTTTTTCTTTAAGGCAATTTAATTACTCTATGAAGTGAAATAATTTGAGACATGCGACGACCTTTAAAAATTCGCATTACATGTCATGTTTTTTAATCACGTTCATTCCACGCGTATCGTCACGTTTCACGTGAGCGTTGTGGGTCATTTGAAATTCCCGCGCGAGGTCATGTAGCTGTGACGTCATGACCCTATCGACCAATAAGGATTTTCCAGCCCCACGCCACCGACGCCGGAATTTGTCCGACACGAGCCCCTTAACGCTATCGCCTTAAAAGGAGTATAGCTTGATCATGCTGACAAAGACGGAGGTGCCCAGAGTACCTGTTCAGCGCAAGCTACCACCTCGCAGGAATTAACACCACGTAACCTAAGATTACAAGACGTGATCACGTGTTCGTCAATTTCCTCGCTAAAGTTAGCGGAAAAGTCGACATCACGTGACTTGCGACCGAACGACATACGTGGTCACGCGACGTCAATTTCGCCGCTAAATATAGCCGGGAAAACCGACATCACGTGGCTTGCGGCCACATAACGTACGTGGTCACGTGAAGTCAACCTGCGCGGGCGTCCTCCGTTAATTTACAAACGCTTCCATGGTTTGAGTTGCTTCCTCACTCGAATCTAGGTTCTAGAGGAAAAAAGAAAATGAAAAGCTTTGGGTAGGTGGCGAAAGTCACCGCCCGATTAAAAGGGTTCAGCGGTATACATTTATCCATCGATCCAAATGTCCATTCAGTTGGTCGTACAGTTGAAGTCCAATTATAATTTCATGGATAAAATTGTGCACCGCCCCAGTTTCGGGCACGAAGTGTTACAGTCAATGTCCCAAGAGCCGAACAAAACAAACTGCAAAAAGAGAGGCGCGCTCGACTCGGATCGAACTACAAGATGACGGTTACCAAAGTTTACCGTACCACCTTACAGAAAAAGAAAGAAAGAAAGAAAAGAAAACGAACGGCACGTTTGGGTTTCCTTGCGACGAGAAAGCAAGCATCGCGGTGGGGACAATCAGGAAACGGGGAAGATGAAGTTACATATACACAGATGTAAAGAAAGACGGGGAAAAATAAAAGGGACACTTTTCCCCGTTTCCCCACCAGCTGCCAACGAACCGGCTGTCGCAGACGGTACTCCCGGGGAAACCGCGCGGGAGCGTCGCTTGCTACGCAGCACCAACGGCAGAAACCGCACAACGCAGAAAGAACAATAGCTCCCACTTGATCACATCAAAAACAATAAAAAAAAGCAGCAGAAAAAGAAAAAAGGACCGCCGTAGGTATTGAGACCGCAAGAATACAGACCGGGCTTCTTGCGGCATTACGGAGAGTTTTCTCCAGCATGTTCGGTGTGTGTTTGTTGCCTGGTCCTAACGGGCAAACGAGCAACGAACACCGCACGTTTGGCGACACGACCGAAGCGGCTAGTTTTTTTCCCCGCGACCCACATACAACTTATTCACGCACGTTTACTTTCGACGTAAGTTGGTGACCCTCGTGCCTAAAAAACGAAAGTTGCCAAACATGGCGTATTCGACGTGTCTTTATCCGCCGTTTGTCGCCTGTTCGACTAGTATACACAGTGTCTTCCGCACACCGTACGAGCTGTGTTACAACGACTTTACGAAGTCAGCTTATCGCTCCCCGGTGACGACGCCCGAGTGTTTGCTTGCAGCGTGGAGCGGTGTGCAGAGACTGGTGGATGGGCAATAATGTGCGATGGCGACGGACGTGTGTGCTCTATTTAATGGTAATGGTGCTTGTACGCATCAACAATGTGCGCGTGCGCCGACTCTTCGGACTAATGCGTGCACGCGCACATTTTGCGAGGCATGCTGGCGACGATATGAACGCAAACTAATGTTTGTACGCTGTAAATGAACGATGATGACGATATATTGCCCGAGCGAGTGCTTTCGCGTTCGAGTGCGGCGTCACGCCTCTGTTTGTTGGCGTGTGTAGAGTCAATCAGGAGCACCTGCGGCGCCATGGATCCAGCAGCCGTCTCAACAAAAATAAACGCAAAAAAAAAAAAAGAAACGGCCTGCTTGCAGCCATTATCGCTTTACAACACATCCCGCTTGTCCCCCGACGAATGGATGCACACGGCTGAACCTTGTTGATCGGGCGGCAACTTGCGCCACCTGTAGCCAGTGTTTTTAATGCCAACACCAAACCGTTCTCAAACAGGGTTCTTAACATAAAGGTAGGAAGCTTCTGGAGGAGACATGACGCCACCAGAAGCTTCCTACCCTCGATGCTTCTTAAGACCACCCTCATGAGTTCGCCAAGCTTCAAGACTTACTCGATCGTTCTTATCCCTAACTAAAGTGTTTTCCACGTTTAAGCACTCTTTTAGCGGACTTGATCGAGTCATCCGTAACTATATGTCAAACTCCCCATAGTATCGATATTATTCTTTACAAAGTCTCATTGCCAGTCTATGAACAGCGACAGTCGCGTTCGTTCGCGCTTTTCGCCAGCCTACGACCAACCGCCAGGATCGCGACATCCGACAGCGTGACACTCCGGCTTCTGTGACGTCATTCGCTGCCCCTTCTAGACCACTTACGATGCGTGGGCTAGAAGGGACGCCAAACACGCCACTCGGAGACGCGTCCCGGACTCCGTAATAATAGGCAAAACGTTAACGTTACCTGTCGGCTCACCTTAGCGATCACTTCGCTGCGAGACGATCTACAGAGACGCCAGCAACAAAAATGGGGCGCGCCGAGGCCGTACTCGCGGACGCCTATAGTCGAAAGCGCGTTGTCGCGTCCGCGATCGTGCAGATACCACCGGTGGTGACGGTAACATCGGTCAATCGGGCCGTTCGAGTAAGCAAAGTAAACAAGAACGACCGAACAAAGGGACATTTGGGAGGGCCGAAAGAGCCGCGGGGATACCTCACTCGACGAGAAATTGATGGTCGGATCTCTCGCTCGAATCGACCGGTCCGTCTCTCTTATCATTTCTCCAGCTCCATTTCGCACGGGGAAAAAAGAAAGAAATAATAACCTGGAGAAATCTCAGCAAGGAAGACAAACGGCGAGCTCTCGATGAGCACGCGGAGGCCAGAGCCACCCTCTTCATTTTAAACGTCAATATCTTTTGTTTTTAAAGTCTCACTCTTTTTTTTTTTTCGAAGACTATTAACGACAGCATTAAAGGAAAATTAAATACGACGAACAAAATATCGGTTATGACTCGAAGAAATGTCTCGGTTAGACGGGGAGCGTTCATATAGTGCCAAAATACTGAACCATACTTCGTCTGATCGTACGACGGACTGCAGTCGAAACTACGGGCTGCCGGGTCACGTCACGAGCCCCGTTAGAAACCACGTGATACGGATCGCACCGACGTGCGCGTTCATCGGTGCGTCGTCCCGAAGCACTGATGAGCGTTCACACATGTGCGCTTACGTACGGCTGAGGCGCGTTTGAAACCAATTGTGACTGATTACGACTATAGAGCCAGTAAATAAGCTATCACTTAGAGCTTCGGCCAACGATACCAGAACCCTCAGTTGGGAAACTCCACTGTTGAAACCTGGGCGCTGGCGTCCACCGAGACCGAGCTAAATACGACAACAGCGCCACTCTGTATCATTTGTCTTTACTGTGGTCACCTTGAGCTTTAGAAAGCATGTTTTGGCGCAAAAACTAACGGAAAAACTCTTTTGTAGAAACTTCTATTGCAGTTTAGTACAAAATGAGGAACGCGTGATGTTTTCCAAAATCTTTAGTTTGCAAGGTTTTGCATCGCATCATATTGTTTTTATACAACCATGCTTCAGCGGTGATTTCAGGTAGCGCGTCCCGACCCAGGCGCATCTTAACTTCGGTGGTAATTCTGGCGCGTCCGCTTGGGCGTATCTGTTTCGGCGCCAAAATGGCCGATTAAAGCCAAAATGGAAGTCATGTGCAATTCCTCGAGTGGCCGCTGCGGAGAAATGGCGTTGTGATGGCCATTAGCTCCGTTCTAGAGTACGGATCGGTGCCATTTTTTCAGAGCAGTAATTTCGTCTGCTTCTTTGCAGGGTTGTGGTGACGTCAGAACGACACCGAGCTCTGATTGGCTCTGGTTGGAGGATAGTGGGTAGACCTCAAAGCAAGCTGTCCTTGAGGTCTACCCACTATCCTTCCAACCAGAGCCAATCAGATCTCGGCGTCTTTGTGACGTCACCGAGGTGCCTGAACAAGTGTCGTTACTCTGAAGCGTAGCTGATTTAGTGGCTCTAATTGCGACCAGAGAACAGACTGGTACACTGGCGCCATCTATCAGGCAACCCAGGGAACCCTTACGATCCGCGTATAATGACCGAAATATTTTGCAGCGCTTGGTGAGGAGGGCCAACCCGCGCACTATCTATAGTGAGAAATTGGCGCTTCTAACGATTCTCAAGATTATTTGAAGCCCATGCCGTAAGAATGACGCGTTCACAAACAAAGAAATATACGCAGATCGGACGTATTTCAAGGATACTTGATAGATGCGTGGTTCGCTCGTCGAAAGCGGTTACAAAACAAAAAGGCTATAGATGATAACACCAAGCAGGCACCACCGTTTACTGGTGGACTGAGCGGTCATAAGCAGCAGTTGCACTACTGTGCAAACCAGCCTTAAAAAAGGGGCACTCGAGTGGATTCTGAGATCTTCCAGTTATGGTGATAATTCAATCTTCAATCTACGGGCTCTAATGCGTCCTAAAATACCACGAAATTACGCTAATGGGCGGCCGATATTTACCTATTCAAAATCGAATTAAAGACCGTGACACGCCCCTCTTCCTGCGACTTGGAGCGGGGGCGGGGTCGGACGGCAGGTTTCAGACAATAATTGCTGTACTACCTCTCTTACACTTAAATATTATACTTTTTTTATATATATATAATGCACAACGCGCCTGAAAAGAGCACAAATAGTAACGTTCAGAATCTCAGCGCAAATAACTATTTTCATTGGTGAAATTTATGGAGGTGGTGGGACCCGACGATGGCCCACACGAGAGAAAATAGTGCCCGTGTATTTCTAACGCTGCGAGTTTCGCAGCGATAGTATTGCCATCTAGAACTGGTCATTTTTATTGACGAAAGTCCAACAAACAATATACCACGAAAAACAAGCTTCTACAAAAAGAAGCATTTGAGTGTCCTTTTAATGCGACCGGCAAATAGAACACTCTTGAGTTTGACAAAATCGTATTGTTTCAGTAAACAAGTGGTTCCTCCCTACTTTGCTACTCCTACCCTACCCCCCCCCTCCCCCCCTCCCCCCCTCTTTCTCCCCTCCAACGCAAAGATTGCCCCGCAGTCGCAGACGGTCTCAAAAGGTCACAACTTCCCGTAGACGTCACATGGACGTCTAAAGGACGATCTCTGCCGTCCGAATGTCTCGGTTTTATTCCATCCATATCACAACCTTATCTTTTTCTGACCTATCTATCTCATATCGCGCTTCTTTTTCCATCGAACGAGGGCGTGGTATTTACCCCGGGAAGATTTCGTTTGCCGAGTCAGAAGGGCTGCGATGAGACGCGGAGGGAAAGAGGGCTTGTTTATCTTGCTTCTCGTCGGACAGCTGGCGTGTACGTGTGTGCGCTGCACTGCTTATCCCAGCTTTCCCACACGGCCCCAAGAAAAACAACAACAACCACGCCGGCGCCGAACGAGTAATTCCACGACCCCGGTCACCGAGGAACCGTTCTGTGCGTCTTATTTTTTCACCCACGACCATATATTCAGTGTAATCCACTTATAAGTTAAAACGATACAACATATAACGATACACCACTTAATAACGATCAGTTTATAGAGTTTCTAGACTAGAAACGATCCGTTTTTCGAGTCGAGATTCAACGATAATCGGTTATAACGATTGAAATTTCAGTTTTTTTTTTTCTCATTATCGTTATAAGTGGATTGCAGTGTATCCCCGTGTGCCCGTGTCCGGGTGCGTCCCCGAAGACGTCTTCCCCAACGTTCCTATAATCGCCCTCCGCGCGCTGACATATCCTCGTATTCCACTGCAGGTTGCAGAATACGTTCTGATCTCGAGCAGTCGCTAGCTTCCGTGGCTAGGTGGCGCAAGCTGCCGCCCGTTACAAAGGGTGTAGCCATTGACATCCATCTAACCATCCGGCTGAATATCAAACGTCGCGCACGCGTACACAGCACAGTGACTCGGCAGTTTTTGTCCTAAACAAAAAAACGCTGGCACCCAGCGAAAAAAAAAATTGCCGAGTCACCTAGCCTGCGAACGCGTGCGCCGCGTCTGATATACCGTACAAGCAGACTGACACGACATACTCATTAAGAGTATTAAAATCACTCGTATTCAATTACTTATTGGACTAATTTTGTTGTCGTTTGATTACGTCTGTTAGGAAGGTAATCCCGAAAGCAATCCGATTACCTTTGGAAGTACTCAAATTACTTGTAAACCTTGATTATTTTTCGCCTCCCTATCTGTAATGGAGCCCTTTGTTTCTACAATTTTCCTATCTAGAAATTATCGAACCTTTAGTGTCCGGCGGGAGGATGGTTTACCAACATTAATGGATTAAGAAGAAGAACAGCAGCTTATAATTCGGTGATTCTAATTCAGTAATAAACAGTATGAAGGATTCGTTCTCAAACCAACAGAAAAATCAGGCGTTTTGAAAATCTAAAGTGATCGGAAAAGTAACGATTACTTTTTCAGCTATAGCAGCAGTCACTTTTCCTCTCAATAAATCAAGAAATATAATCAAGTATTCGTTAACCAAAAGTAATTGTAATTGTAATTCTATTAATTTTCTTCGAGTAACCTGTACGAGACTGCGTATACGAGACAGCTGCTGACCACGTTGACAACACATTCCACGGCCATCTGGTCGTGGAACGTGTTTTCAAGGGCCGGATGCTGAAAAGGTCATCCTGGTGATATTCCCCACTGCCTGTTGATAGTTAGGTGGAGATAATTGGCCTAGAAGGGCGCGAGGAATCACATGTTTGTCTTTTTAGACTTGGGCTAGGTGGCGCAAGCTACCACCTGTTACAAAGGCTATAGCCATTAACATCCATCCATGCATCGATCTATCCATTCAGCCCAGTAGAAACAAAGATGGCAGATCGCAGAAGGCGACAGTCGGAATGGCCCGTACACATCGTTCCACTATTTGCTTTCTACACGCTCTTTTGCTTTTTCACCTGTTAAAAAAAAGAAAAGAAAAAGAAACGGTGTTGGGGAGGGGGACGCGCTCGCAGATCCGTGCGCCACTCACCTGAAGCACCGCGAGCACGATCTTGTCGACGGACGAGAAGTACGTCTCCCAGAGGAGCTGGCTCTGCTGCCGCAGTTGGTGCACCCGACTCCGAGGCAGAGAGCGCAGAGTGTCCGGAACCTGCGTCATCGGGAGTGAAAACACGAAACGAGCTCAGCTATGTGACAGGCCTCTAAGCCCGAGAATAAAGCCTTAGAGCCGCGGCCACACACTCCTAATGCACCGTACAAAAGACAGTACTTAGGCTAGGTGGCGCGAGCTACCGTACGTTACAAAGGGTATAGCCATTAACATCCATCCATCCATCCAGTCTGCATACACTGTCTGAGGCGTGTTTCTTCCTTCTCGCCTTCTCACTGATTGGACACGAGCCTCGGCCGAAAGCTGACGCAGCGCTCGTGGCCAATCCCCGCCCGGCGTCGGATCGGGGAAGATATAACGTAAAAAACCCAGTCCACACAGGCCTTGTGCGGGGTAAACACCGAAGACACGCGGAAAACAAGCTTCTTGCTAGTATAATCCTCCTCTATGACGCATTCGACGTTAAAAAATAAAGCGGAGTTGCCCTTTTAATGACGACCGCGAACGCTGGAAAGCGCCACGTCCTCGCCCATATAACGTATTCGCGCCTGCAACGCAGTCCCCCTATGTAAACCCCATGTAACAGCTAGGAGTGTACTGCCCACCTGTAAGCAGCAGCCTCTCGTCGCCCCTGAGCGCCGCCCTGCCCCAGTGCACGACCTCGGCCAGTGGCAGCTCCCAGCCGTTGGCGAGCAGCACGGGCACGCAACCGGCCTGCAGGGCCTCCAGGAAGCGGAACGAGCCCAGGCGCCTGCCCCGGGGCACCAGGCAGAACGTGGCGTTCTCCATCAGGGACCCGTACTCGTACCTGCGGAGGCGGGGAAAAAGAAGAGTGCAAAGGCTTAGACGTTTCGTCGAATACAATAAAGGTGCGCACCTAATATTGTCATGAATGTCAGGCACGATGAAGAACAAAAGAAACTAAACGTTTAACGTAGCAAACTTGCGCAAAAAAAAGAAAGAGCGTCGAGGTAACAGAAGAAAGTGTCGAAGTATCGGCGTGACAGCTGGCTTGAGCGAGACTGACTCGGCAAGGCCATGCAGGACACCTCATCTACTACATTAGGTTATCTGTAATATTCAGACTTGAATGTTCGAGCGTCGAACATTCAGGGTAAAAATAAACACGAAACATCTAAAAAATGGAGTAGAATCAATTGATAAAGGTTGTCTCGAACGCCGGGCATCGAACCCCGGACGCCTGCGTGGGAGCCACGTGCGTTCTCTCTCAGCCACGCACGCGTAAATATTAACAATATGATGATGATTTATTCCCATTTCAAATAAAAGGTGTAAACCGAGAAAAGAAAAAAAAAGCCCATCTAGATTTAGCATTTGGCCCCTATACATTCCGCAGACGCAGTGGAGCAGGCAAGTTCAAGCGAAGTACACATCACTCAGCACTTCGCAAAAGAACGAAAAATGAGAGAGGGAGAGAGAGAAAAGACAAAACAAGTAACAAAAGAATCTGCACTACAAACCATTTGAACAATACGGTTCAAAAATCAAAGCGTAATATCCTAATGAAAAGGGTGTGCATAATGTTTCTTAACTCACGGAGATTCATGGTGTCCATATCAATATCACGAGAATGCAACAAGTTTAGAACCCTTGGGATTCGGTAGGCCAACATTTCTTTACCGAGGTTAATAATAAGGTTATAAAAACAACAGCAAATTTATATAAGAGGAAACGGGCCCGCAAAAGCACAT
Source organism: Ixodes ricinus (assembly GCA_037355805.1). Classification (NCBI taxonomy): domain Eukaryota; kingdom Metazoa; phylum Arthropoda; class Arachnida; order Ixodida; family Ixodidae; genus Ixodes; species Ixodes ricinus. Next base: position 21,609 of record JAZHYW010052007.1, read on the forward strand.
GTACTTGTGGGCAGGATCTCGGATCCGGCAGAGGCAAGAGTGCGAAGCTGTCAAAAAATAATGCCTTTGAATTCTTAACCTCTTTATAAGACAACTTATAATAATATGCTGTGTACATATTATGTACATAGCAAAAAAAAATAAAAAAAATATTTTTTAGACTGGCAAATTGAATTATGAATGAGAAGCTGAAGTACAAAGCCATAATCGAGTTTCTGACGAAAGACGGCTGTTCGGCTGTTGAGATCCAAATACGCCTCAGAAATACGTATGGTAATGTTGTAATGGATGCGAGCAATGTCCGGCGTCGGGTTCTGACGTTCAAAGAGGAGAAACCAAAATCGTTGACAAGCAAACGAGTGGCAGGCCGTCAACTTCAGTCAGTGGTGCAGGGAATGCCAGTTTTTCCAAACCGCGGTTTCGAGGTCTGGACAAAACGCTAGAGAAAATGCCTCCAACGGGACGGGGACTGTGTGGCAGTGTGAGCCCGAATAGAGGACACCTTTGCCAAACATAAAGGTGCGTAAATTGTCTCGATAATTGCATTATTTAAAAAAATATATACAGATCAACAGGCACCACGCTTTGACACGTTCGACACTCGTAGTTGGCTGACTACGACTATGACTCGACTACGACTAGGTCTACGACTACGACAAGTGACGTCGTGGCACCACGCGACTCGACAACTTAAAACGGTGACGTCAGTTTCTCCGCTACATACATCGGAGAAACAGATGTCACGTGACACCGTGACGTCATGCGGTCAGGCCAACACGAGCAACAAAGGCCCCTGGAAGGTTACCCTATTAAGCTATATCGCATTAAAAAGAAAATACATATGGACAAAGACTCATTAAACTACAAGACTCCGTTCATCCCACGTGTCCGATTAACCCACCCACGCTCGCACGAAACTGGAAACGCGCGAAAACCGTTAAACGCTATGAAAAACAGAATGAAAGAGAGAATTCCCAGCGCGTAAATCGGACGTTATGAGATTCGCTTGACGCGGTGTTGCTTGAGCCGATAAACATGGCTGATACATACAGCCACCCACATTTCAGTTTGTAAAGCTACTCTAACTCGCCGTCCAGCGCTTTGCGTTGAGAAATAAAAAAGGAGAGAGCAAGTAACGAAGAGTATACACAAAAAGCCACCACTGAAAAAAAAAATGTATATATATATATTCTGAATAGCACGTCAATACGTTAGCCACCCGCGCACGACCGTGGCAGTTCCACATCGTGGGCGCGCACGTGCGTGGGCGTGTTTCCCATAATGTGCGCTTCTCACATCGTTATGCGCTAGTCCCAAAACCTAATTGAGTCTTTAGTGTCCCCGCCCGTCTCCGCCGCCTTACAGAAATTAGTTTTCATTCACCATTACCGAACTCTCCAGGTGAATGCTTGTTCAGACTAATGCCAGCTTTTTTTTCTTTTTCTTACGATCTTTATGAAACGTTAAAAGCCCATTATCCCGAATAACCTGCGCGAAAGCTATATCCACAGACGCGTGCGCTCCTACATTATTTATTACTTCAAATAATTAAGAAATTAAATATTCATTCGCGGCGATATTTAAAACCGCGCGCTACACTCGAGACCTCCGGGGCAGCCAAGACTGAACCGCTAACGCCGTAAAAAAAAAAGAGATCTACATTCTTTTCATTTTTTTTTCACAAGCCATAACAATAAAAAAGTCTGCTTCAATTTTTTTTTATGTAGCTGAATCGAAGGTTGTGACGACAAGCTGAAAAGCCTTGCCCCCAAACAATTTATCCCAGTAATTTGTGGTGCTTAATTGTTATTTTGCTATCATCTCCATAGGCTCGTAAGCATCCGTTTGCCGAGAACCATTACGTCACACGCCCTCGATCACGTGACATGGTTCGTGACTGAACGACTTCGCACCGCGAGTCGTCATAATGACGCCGTGACGACAAGTGACTCGCCGTTACACGACGCACATTACGTGACCACGTGACACGTAGTGGCACCAACCACGTGACCCGTAGTGACGTTTCGCTAAACTTAGCAGGACGCTAGGTTGCTCACACACACGCACGCACTCACACACGCGCGCGGTGAGACGACGCGAAATAGCCAGACAATGTAGAAAGTAAGGAAGTGAAAAACATTGATTACCTGTAATAATTATAGATACACAAATTGGCTTCGGCGGGGAACAAGCGTACGAGAAACCGAGTACCGCGCGTAAAATCGATAAACAAGTAAATGCATCCCCAAATCCCATCGTCGCATGCACGAACGCGTCGTGTCGATCGAAAGGATACACGAAAAAAACAAAAAACAAGCATAACAAAGGGACAGCCAGAACCAAAACTAACGAGGATGAAAAAAAAAAAAAAGGAACGAGGAAGTGCGAAGGGGGAAAAAAAAAACAGCTCGCAAATACAGTACCGAAAATTCCGATAGTCGAGCAAAGAACGGCGAGCGAAGATCGGACAGAGTAGGACGCATACAGAGAACGGAGCAAGAGAGTTCCCACGAGCTACAGCTATGCACCCTTTTCACCCTTCAATTGGAAAACGGCCAAGGCGACGGTCTCGGTGAGCCAATCAGCGTGCCGGAACGGGGCACGTGCCGACGAATCTTCGGACTGCTCCGTCCAATCGGAAAGCCATCACGTGTGCTCGGCTCCGTCGCTCCGATCGGCTCCAACGGGCCGCATGCCTTCGCTCTTCGCCAAGTTATACGGTGAAACGAAGGCGCGACCGTTCTCAAAGAGCCCGCCACGGCAGCGCACTTTCCATTAGCTCGACCGAACAGACTCCGGTTCGACTCTCGGGTCCGACTTCGAAAGAAGAGGAAGCAATCCCAGGACGCCTTTTGTTCCCTTTCCTTTCACCCTCCCCTTCTCCCCCAACCTGGGGACTTGTCTTCCCTTCACAATACCCGTACTCCGTTCGCCCGTAAGCTGAGAGTGCGGTGGAAGCTATACGAGAGCGTTGGACCAGTGATGAGTCGATCTTTCGTCACGTGATCGTGCTCCGCCGCATGCCCACGCGCAGAGAGAGCGGGGTCAAGTGATATGAAAGGGAACCGGTTGATTGGTCCCGTGAGAGCGTAACTTCCGCCGCACTGTCGGCCTAGGGATGAACGGATCTAGGGATTCTTCCCCATTTCTCAGTTCCTCTTCCTCCCGTATTTGATTTCTCTCTCTCTTTATTATTTCCTTTGAGAACTGAGTGTTCCTCCTCCTATCCAAAATCTCGGCATTGTTACATACAGATAGAGAGAGAGAGAGAGCAAAGATTGGGGAAGGGAAGGAAGGGATGGTGCGGACGAGAGCAGTCTTCTATCCAATACATCCATTCTCCTTCTAAAAGTCCAAAATAAAAATAATAAAAAAAATCACAAAATGGTGAGAAAGAAAAAAAAAGATTCGTCGTTGGGATGAATGTTGGAGAGGCTCCGTGTCGCATCCCAGATCGGGAATACTCGTCTCCCCCTACCCTCTTTTTCCGAAACGGGCTCCCTCGAAATTCACCTTTGAACTACGTATACACAATGGGTCGCACGAACTAGCTTTTTTTTTCCGTAAAGACGGGTCGTGGATGCGCACTATAACAGCGATGCAAAAAATAAAAAATTCATAAGAAGAACGACCGACACGGGGAACGATAATGCAGCGATGGCGCGAGCGACCTGGTGTAGATTTATGAATTTCCTCAACCACCTGAGACTGGGCGGACAGACTTGCGCCCGTTACTTCAAAAAAGTTATTAATTACAGTTACTATTACTTGACTTAAAAAGTAATGTATTACCGTTACAAATTACTCCCCGTAAAAAGTAACTGATTAATTACTTCGTTACTTTACTCGATTACTTTTGCCTTACTCCAAAGAAACACGAAACAGATACACTATATACTGCGTGTGTGAGGGGAAAATGTTGGACCCCATGAAAATTAAAACAAAAATACAACACATTCAGTACGATGTACGCATCATTTTAGGGTAATAATTTTAGGAGAACGAATCTATAAAGTTTTAAAGGACTTAAACAGGTGTTGAAGATTAACGAGCCTTGCGCCTTCCAACCGGGACTGAACTAAATCCCATGAACATGCGACGAATGCACTTGGGCGGTGGAGGCACGCACACCACTCGAATTAATCCGAGTTTGGCATCGGCGAGCTTCAAAACACGATTCCCCTGAAGATATGGATTCTCTATGTTTGCTGCATGTCTGCCTAAAGGGGCTGGTTTACCTACTAAATCGTGACTGGCTGTGAGACCAAGATGCGGTACTTGCGTCTGGGTACATTTCAAAGACTCCATTTCGATGACGGTCTGTTATCCGACCAAATGACCCACTTGATCTTCTTTCTTCATCACCAAACTTACCAGAACCAAGACGTCACACGAAATATTAATGCACAATCTCTCAGCCGAACCGATTTTGCCGTTTATAAATTATTTAAAAAAAAACAACGAACAATTTTCAGTGAACAGCACGCATTTCATGTCTTTCACGCGTTTACAGACGGCTTCTGAACTCCAGTGTCGAAGTGAGTCACTGTTTATTCTCAGAAAACTAGGGCCGTGTTTCCTTTCCCTAAAATTTCGGTCTAAGTTCCCGCAGGCGTAATCCGCTGACGACAACCCTAGCATCCTCGTTCCTAAGAATACGGGTTCAGCCTGGATGTCCCAAGCCGTTATGTTGCGCTCCCCGGCCAGCTTATTGCCTGCTCGTCGAAAGTTACTGCTTAAACTGAAAAGTTAATGCCTTTTCTTTTTTCTGTTCCAACGAACTGCTGCCATCGCACCTCTCATATTTTTGCCTTACGCATCCGCTAGCGCGAAGTCAGGTGACAGAAGCCACATAGCTGGTTGTTCCAGCCGGTATTTATGTTGCACAGCACTGGCAAGGATGAGCAGGGTCGAGGTCTCATCAGAGCTTCCTCTCTGTTTGCGGGGTGAGCGTGTGTAGGCAGAAACATCGACAAGCAAAAAACGGTTTCGTGAAAAAAAGAAAAAAATATTTGTTTTGGGGAGACAAGGCGCGGAGAGATGGGGAGGGAAGGAGGAGGGTAAGAGGAGGGGGGAAGGAAGTGAGCCGACATATGCACCATGGCCACCGTGTCCACGGTCCTACTCGACACGAGCCCCACGCGACGGTTTTACGGTCCGTTTTCTGCTCTTTTGCATGCTCAAAACAGTTCGTTCGTTTTCCAAGAAGTCGAAGCCTGCTGCCTTTCTGTAGACAGTCGAATTCTCCCAGCCTGGCTGACCATACGAACGAGTCCAGAAACGGGCTCTGGCTGTCGTGCTCTCCGTCAATTCCTTGCCTTTCCCTCACCAGCAGCTCACCAGCGTCTTGTGTTATCATGCTAAAAGAGCGAAGGCCCTTGCATAGCCTTTCTTCCACTCTATTTCTCCCTTTGACGGGACGGAATAACTGTAACGAGTTGTTTCAGGAATTCGTTACTGAAAACGACCATGTCCCACAAATATAGCGCTAGATATGATCTCAGGAATACGGCATAACCCGCCGTCTACTTGAGAACCGGACGTGCCCTTAGAGGCTATTTACACACTGGCGCAACTTGGTTTCAACTCACGCGAGAAAGAGGAAATACAGTAATGCATCACGAGCTAAGTGTAGGAAATTAATGAATGAATGAATAAATAAAGTGTAGGAACGGTTAGAAACGCACGAGTGCGCATCCGTCGTCGCGATCGAACTCACGTTCTCGGCTCTCCGGCAACCCTCCGAAAACGACTTCTCAACTCGGGAGAAGGGCAGTCGAGCACGAAGAACGAGCCGACGAATTATCGAGGGGAGCGCTCGCTATATAGTTAGCCCGCGCCCACGCTCGCTAGCTCCGAGCGGCGGGAAGCTTCCACTCGACGCGTTAATTCCGCATCGAAATCGCCGCTCCTCCCCTCCCCGTCCTGGATCGGCAGCCCCTCCACGAAGGCCCTTCCTTGTTCCCCTCCTCGCGTCCCTCACTCCTTTCTCATCAAAACTAACTTGCCAGCGCCTGATTACTAGGTAGGGCTGGCTATAGGGTGCTCGTCGTTGAATGCAGCTCACTTTCACTTTCAGTTCCTTTCTTTGAGAGCTCTCTTTTCGCGTCTTCATTTCTACCCCTTTCTCACCCTCCTCCAATACACTCTACTGCTATCTCCTTCTCCCCTTTCCCTACATTCCTCTCTATCTAGTTTTTACACGCGCGTCTGCCACTTTGCGGCGATTTTCGGCGAGTTGCAGCGTGTCTGCCGCTTAGGGCGGGGCGGAGATTCAGTAATGATGACGTAATACGGAGGTCTCATCTTCTGAGTTGTACTGGGAGGAGCCTCCAGAGTCCCCGCTCTCTTTCTCCTTCCTTCTCATCCATTTCTCCCCTCCCCCCTTAACAAAATATAAAAACAGTGCACAAGTCTTTAATGCTTTCGTTCGCTTCCGATAAATATTCGCACCTTGCCCACACCAGGAAGTGCCGGCTTGTTTTCCCTTTCGCGCGCGTGAGTAATAGTCGAACTTCAGTCGAACCTTTGTCGAACTTTTTGGTTCGACAAAGGTTCGACTTCTGCGAGGATCGCGACATCCGACAGCGTGACGCCCCGGCTTTGGTGACGTCATTTCATTTGGGGACCGGTTTCGATGCCTGGGCGGAATGGGACGCAACACACACCGGTCGGAGACGCGTCCCGGGCATCGCTGTTCCCTCCCTCTTTTCCCGATTCCCTCGCCTTTCCGTAGCCTCCCGGAACGGCGGCCACCACCGCCGCCGCTGACGAGTGACCACTCGAGCTAACTCCTATCGATCGCGGACCGGTGAGCGAGCGAGAGCCGGCCGGGACAAATTGGCCGACCGCCGGCCGCCGGACGAGCGACCCGCCGGGGCCCGCCCGGCCTCCTCTCCGCCGTCAAACAAAAGACAGTTTTAGTGGACCGTACGCTAAAGCTATTGCGTACGCAAAGAAATTGCGGGTCGAGAGTGCGCATGCGCTGAACGCAATAGAAGGGCTAGCGTATTGCGTACGCACGCAACGCTGGGGATTTTGCGTTGCGGGCTAGCGGGCTTTGCGGGAAGCTCTCGAGAGATCTCGGGCCCAGCGAGAGCACCAGTTTCAAGATGGCGGTTACCTCGACTGGCGCAGCAAGGGCGACGTGGTGTTCGCGAAGTTCAGTGTTACGTGAAATTGCGTGGTGTTCAGCTCGGCAATTCTTTCCGGGACCTACCGCGGTCGAATCAGATCGCCGTGCAGCTGAAGGAGTGCACAGTGAAAATGTTCACCGCTCGCGATGTGC
>JAZHYW010052010.1:0-20763 GCA_037355805.1 Ixodes ricinus
TGTCGTTACTCCGAAGCGTAGCTGATTTAGTGGCTCTAATTGCGACCAGAGAACGGACTGTACTGGCACCATCTATCAGACAACCCAGGGAACCCTTACGATCCGCGTATAATGACCGAAATATTTCTGTAGCGCTTGGTGAGGAGCGACCATCCGCACACTATCTATAGTGAGAAATTGGGGCTTCTAACGATTCTTAACATTATTTGAAGCCCATGCCGTAAGAATGACGCGTTCAAAAACAAAGAAATATACGCAGATCGGACGTATTTCAAGGATACTACATGGATGCGTGGTTGTCGTAAGCGGTTACAAAACAAAAAGGCTATAGATGATAATACCAAGCAGGCACGACCGTTTCCTGGTGGACTGAGCGGTCATAAACAGCGGTTGCACTACTATGCAAACCAGCCTTAAAAGAGGAGCACTCGATTGGATTCTGAGATCTTCCAGTTATGGTGATAAGTCAATCTACGGGCTCTAATGCGTCCTAAAATACCAGAAATTACGCTAATGGGCGAACGATATTTCCCTATTAAAAATCGAATTAAAGACCGTGACACGCCCCTCTTTCTGCGACTTGGAGCGGGGGCGGGGTCGGACGGAGGTTTTCAAACAATGATTGCTGTACTACCTCCCTTACACTTAAATATTATACTTTTTTATATATATATAATGCACAACGCGCCTAAAAGAGCAAAAATAGTAACGTTTAGAATCTCAGCGCAATTAACTATTTTCATTGGTGAAATTTTATGGAGGTGGTGGAGACCGACGATGGCCCACACGAGAGAAAATAGTGCCCGTGTATTTCTAACGCTGCGAGTTTCCTAGGACAGTCTTGCCGTCTCGAACTGGTCATTTTATTGACGAAAGTCCAACAAACAATATACCACGAAAAACAAGCTTCTACAAAAAAAGCATTAGAGTGTTTTTTAATGCGACCGGCAAATAGAACACTCTTGAGTTTGACAAAATCATATTGTTTCAGTAAACAAGTGGTTCCTCCCTACTTTGCTACTCCTACCCTACACCCCCTCCCCCCCCCCTCCCCTCCCCTCCTCCTCTCCCCTCCAACGCAAAGATTGCCCCGCAGTCGCAGACAGTCTCAAAAGGTCACAACTTCCCGTAGACGTCACATGGACGTCTAAAGGACGATCTCTGCCGTCCGAATGTCTCGGTTTTATTCCATCCATATCACAACCTTATCTTTTTTCTGACCTATCTATCTCATATCGCGCTTCTTTTTCCATCGAACGAGGGCGTGGTATTTACCCCGGGAAGATTTCGTTTGCCGAGTCAGAAGGGCTGCGATGAGACGCGTGAGGGAAAGAGGGCTTGTTTATCTTGCTTCTCGTCGGACAGCGGCGTGTGCGTGTGTGCGCTGCACTGCTTATCCCAGCTTTCCCACACGGCCCCAAGAAAAACAACAGCAACCACGCCGGCGCCGAACGAGTAATTCCACGACCCCCGGTCACCGAGGAACCGTTCTGTGCGTCTTATTTTTTCAACCACGACCATATATTCAGTGTAATCCACTTATAAGTTAAAACGATACAACATATAACGATACACCACTAATAACGATCAGTTTATAGAGTTTCTAGACTAGAAACGATCCGTTTTTCGAGTGGAGATTCAACGATAATCGGTTATAACGATTGAAATTTCGGTTTTTTTTTTCTCATTATCGTTATAAGTGGATTGCAGTGTATCCCCGTGTGCCCGTGTCCGGGTGCGTCCCCGAAGACGTCTTCCCCAACGTTCCTATAATCGCCCTCCGCGCGCTGACATATCCTCGTATTCCACTGCAGGTTGCAGAATACATTCTGATCTCGAGCAGTCGCTAGCTTCCGTGGCTAGGTGGCGCAAGCTGCCGCCCGTTACAAAGGGTGTAGCCATTGACATCCATTCATCCGGCTTAATATCAAACGTCGCGCACGCGTACACAGCACAGTGACTCGGCAGTTTTTGTCCTAAACAAAAAACGCTGGCACCCAGCGACAAAAAAAATTGCCGAGTCACTTAGCCGCGAACGCGTGCGCCGCGTCTAATATACCGTACAAGCAGACTGACACGACATACTCATTAAGAGTATTAAAATCACTCGTATTCAATTACTTATTGGACTAATTTTGTTGTCGTTTGATTACGTCTGTTAGGAAGGTAATCCCGAAAGCAATCCGATTACCTTTGGAAGTACTCAAATTACTTGTAAACCTTGATTATTTTTCGCCTCCCTATCTGTAATGGAGCCCTTTGTTTCTACAATTTTCCTATCTAGAAATTATCGAACCTTTAGTGTCCGGCGGGAGGATGGTTTACCAACATTAATGGATTAAGAAGAAGAACAGCAGCTTATAATTCGGTGATTCTAATTCAGTAATAAACAGTATGAAGGATTCGTTCTCAAACCAACAGAAAAATCAGGCGTTTTGAAAATCTAAAGTGATCGGAAAAGTAACGATTACTTTTTCAGCTATAGCAGCAGTCACTTTTCCTCTCAATAAATCAAGAAATATAATCAAGTATTCGTTAACCAAAAGTAATTGTAATTGTAATTCTATTAATTTTCTTCGAGTAACCTGTACGAGACTGCGTATACGAGACAGCTGCTGACCACGTTGACAACACATTCCACGGCCATCTGGTCGTGGAACGTGTTTTCAAGGGCCGGATGCTGAAAAGGTCATCCTGGTGATATTCCCCACTGCCTGTTGATAGTTAGGTGGAGATAATTGGCCTAGAAGGGCGCGAGGAATCACATGTTTGTCTTTTTAGACTTGGGCTAGGTGGCGCAAGCTACCACCTGTTACAAAGGCTATAGCCATTAACATCCATCCATGCATCGATCTATCCATTCAGCCCAGTAGAAACAAAGATGGCAGATCGCAGAGGGCGACAGTCGGAATGGCCCGTACACATCGTTCCACTATTTGCTTTCTACACGCTCTTTTGCTTTTTCACCTGTTAAAAAAAAGAAAAGAAAAAGAAACGGTGTTGGGGAGGGGGACGCGCTCGCAGATCCGTGCGCCACTCACCTGAAGCACCGCGAGCACGATCTTGTCGACGGACGAGAAGTACGTCTCCCAGAGGAGCTGGCTCTGCTGCCGCAGTTGGTGCACCCGACTCCGAGGCAGAGAGCGCAGAGTGTCCGGAACCTGCGTCATCGGGAGGAAACACGAAACGAGCTCAGCTATGTGACAGGCCTCTAAGCCCGAGAATAAAGCCTTAGAGCCGCGGCCACACACTCCTAATGCACCGTACAAAAGACAGTACTTAGGCTAGGTGGCGCGAGCTACCGTACGTTACAAAGGGTATAGCCATTAACATCCATCCATCCATCCAGTCTGCATACACTGTCTGAGGCGTGTTTCTTCCTTCTCGCCTTCTCACTGATTGGACACGAGCCTCGGCCGAAAGCTGACGCAGCGCTCGTGGCCAATCCCCGCCCGGCGTCGGATCGGGGAAGATATAACGTAAAAAACCCAGTCCACACAGGCCTTGTGCGGGGTAAACACCGAAGACACGCGGAAAACAAGCTTCTTGCTAGTATAATCCTCCTCTATGACGCATTCGACGTTAAAAAATAAAGCGGAGTTGCCCTTTTAATGACGACCGCGAACGCTGGAAAGCGCCACGTCCTCGCCCATATAACGTATTCGCGCCTGCAACGCAGTCCCCCTATGTAAACCCCATGTAACAGCTAGGGAGTGTACTGCCCACCTGTAAGCAGCAGCCTCTCGTCGCCCCTGAGCGCCGCCCTGCCCCAGTGCACGACCTCGGCCAGTGGCAGCTCCCAGCCGTTGGCGAGCAGCACGGGCACGCAACCGGCCTGCAGGGCCTCCAGGAAGCGGAACGAGCCCAGGCGCCTGCCCCGGGGCACCAGGCAGAACGTGGCGTTCTCCATCAGGGACCCGTACTCGTACCTGCGGAGGCGGGGAAAAAGAAGAGTGCAAAGGCTTAGACGTTTCGTCGAATACAATAAAGGTGCGCACCTAATATTGTCATGAATGTCAGGCACGATGAAGAACAAAAGAAACTAAACGTTTAACGTAGCAAACTTGCGCAAAAAAAAGAAAGAGCGACGAGGTAACAGAAGAAAGTGTCGAAGTATCGGCGTGACAGCTGGCTTGAGCGAGACTGACTCGGCAAGGCCATGCAGGACACCTCATCTACTACATTAGGTTATCTGTAATATTCAGACTTGAATGTTCAAGCGTCGAACATTCAGGGTAAAAATAAACACGAAACATCTAAAAAATGGAGTAGAATCAATTGATAAAGGTTGTCTCGAACGCCGGGCATCGAACCCCGGACGCCTGCGTGGGAGCCACGTGCGTTCTCTCTCAGCCACGCACGCGTAAATATTAACAATATGATGATGATTTATTCCCATTTCAAATAAAAGGTGTAAACCGAGAAAAGAAAAAAAAAGCCCATCTAGATTTAGCATTTGGCCCCTATACATTCCGCAGACGCAGTGGAGCAGGCAAGTTCAAGCGAAGTACACATCACTCAGCACTTCGCAAAAGAACGAAAAATGAGAGAGGGAGAGAGAGAAAAGACAAAACAAGTAACAAAAGAATCTGCACTACAAACCATTTGAACAATACGGTTCAAAAATCAAAGCGTAATATCCTAATGAAAAGGGTGTGCATAATGTTTCTTAACTCACGGAGATTCATGGTGTCCATATCAATATCACGAGAATGCAACAAGTTTAGAACCCTTGGGATTCGGTAGGCCAACATTTCTTTACCGAGGTTAATAATAAGGTTATAAAAACAACAGCAAATTTATATAAGAGGAAACGGGCCCGCAAAAGCACATGTACTTGTGGGCAGGATCTCGGATCCGGCAGAGGCAAGAGTGCGAAGCTGTCAAAAAATAATGCCTTTGAATTCTTAACCTCTTTATAAGACAACTTATAATAATATGCTGTGTACATATTATGTACATAGCAATAAAAAAATAAAAAAATATTTTTTAGACTGGCAAATTGAATTATGAATGAGAAGCTGAAGTACAAAGCCATAATCGAGTTTCTGACGAAAGACGGCTGTTCGGCTGTTGAGATCCAAATACGCCTCAGAAATACGTATGGTAATGTTGTAATGGATGCGAGCAATGTCCGGCGTCGGGTTCTGAAGTTCAAAGAGGGAGAAACCAAAATCGTTGACAAGCAAACGAGTGGCAGGCCGTCAACTTCAGTCAGTGGTGCAGGGAATGCCAGTTTTTTCCAAACCGCGGTTTCGAGGTCTGGACAAAACGCTAGAGAAAATGCCTCCAACGGGACGGGGACTGTGTGGCAGTGTGAGCCCGAATAGAGGACACCTTTGCCAAACATAAAGGTGCGTAAATTGTCTCGATAATTGCATTATTTAAAAAAATATATACAGATCAACAGGCACCACGCTTTGACACGTTCGACACTCGTAGTTGGCTGACTACGACTATGACTCGACTACGACTAGGTCTACGACTACGACAAGTGACGTCGTGGCACCACGCGACTCGACAACTTAAAACGGTGACGTCAGTTTCTCCGCTACATACATCGGAGAAACAGATGTCACGTGACACCGTGACGTCATGCGGTCAGGCCAACACGAGCAACAAAGGCCCCTGGAAGGTTACCCTATTAAGCTATATCGCATTAAAAAGAAAATACATATGGACAAAGACTCATTAAACTACAAGACTCCGTTCATCCCACGTGTCCGATTAACCCACCCACGCTCGCACGAAACTGGAAACGCGCGAAAACCGTTAAACGCTATGAAAAACAGAATGAAAGAGAGAATTCCCAGCGCGTAAATCGGACGTTATGAGATTCGCTTGACGCGGTGTTGCTTGAGCCGATAAACATGGCTGATACATACAGCCACCCACATTTCAGTTTGTAAAGCTACTCTAACTCGCCGTCCAGCGCTTTGCGTTGAGAAATAAAAAAGGAGAGAGCAAGTAACGAAGAGTATACACAAAAAGCCACCACTGAAAAAAAAAAATGTATATATATATATTCTGAATAGCACGTCAATACGTTAGCCACCCGCGCACGACCGTGGCAGTTCCACATCGTGGGCGCGCACGTGCGTGGGCGTGTTTCCCATAATGTGCGCTTCTCACATCGTTATGCGCTAGTCCCAAAACCTAATTGAGTCTTTAGTGTCCCCGCCCGTCTCCGCCGCCTTACAGAAATTAGTTTTCATTCACCATTACCGAACTCTCCAGGTGAATGCTTGTTCAGACTAATGCCAGCTTTTTTTTTCTTTTTCTTACGATCTTTATGAAACGTTAAAAGCCCATTATCCCGAATAACCTGCGCGAAAGCTATATCCACAGACGCGTGCGCTCCTACATTATTTATTACTTCAAATAATTAAGAAATTAAATATTCATTCGCGGCGATATTTAAAACCGCGCGCTACACTCGAGACCTCCGGGGCAGCCAAGACTGAACCGCTAACGCCGCAAAAAAAAAAGAGAATCTACTTCTTTTCTTCTTTTTTTCCACAAGCCATAACAATAAAAAAGTCTGCTTCAATTTTTTTTTATATGTAGCTGAATCGAAGGTTGTGACGACAAGCTGAAAAGCCTTGCCCCCAAACAATTTATCCCAGTAATTTGTGGTGCTTAATTGTTATTTTGCTATCATCTCCATAGGCTCGTAAGCATCCGTTTGCCGAGAACCATTACGTCACACGCCCTCGATCACGTGACATGGTTCGTGACTGAACGACTTCGCACCGCGAGTCGTCATAATGACGCCGTGACGACAAGTGACTCGCCGTTACACGACGCACATTACGTGACCACGTGACACGTAGTGGCACCAACCACGTGACCCGTAGTGACGTTTCGCTAAACTTAGCAGGACGCTAGGTTGCTCACACACACGCGCACACTCACACACGCGCGCAGTGAGACGACGCGAAATAGCCAGACAATGTAGAAAGTAAGGAAGTGAAAAACATTGATTACCTGTAATAATTATAGATACACAAATTGGCTTCGGCGGGGAACAAGCGTACGAGAAACCGAGTACCGCGCGTAAAATCGATAAACAAGTAAATGCATCCCCCAAATCCCATCGTCGCATGCACGAACGCGTCGTGTCGATCGAAAGGATACACGAAAAAAACAAAAAACAAGCATAACAAAGGGACAGCCAGAACCAAAACTAACGAGGATGAAAAAAAAAAAAAAGGAACGAGGAAGTGCGAAGGGGGAAAAAAAAAACAGCTCGCAAATACAGTACCGAAAATTCCGATAGTCGAGCAAAGAACGGCGAGCGAAGATCGGACAGAGTAGGACGCATACAGAGAACGGAGCAAGAGAGTTCCCACGAGCTACAGCTATGCACCCTTTTCACCCTTCAATTGGAAAACGGCCAAGGCGACGGTCTCGGTGAGCCAATCAGCGTGCCGGAACGGGGCACGTGCCGACGAATCTTCGGACTGCTCCGTCCAATCGGAAAGCCATCACGTGTGCTCGGCTCCGTCGCTCCGATCGGCTCCAACGGGCCGCATGCCTTCGCTCTTCGCCAAGTTATACGGTGAAACGAAGGCGCGACCGTTCTCAAAGAGCCCGCCACGGCAGCGCACTTTCCATTAGCTCGACCGAACAGACTCCGGTTCGACTCTCGGGTCCGACTTCGAAAGAAGAGGAAGCAATCCCAGGACGCCTTTTGTTCCCTTTCCTTTCACCCTCCCCTTCTTCTCCCAACCTGGGGACTTGTCTTCCCTTCACAATACCCGTACTCCGTTCGCCCGTAAGCTGAGAGTGCGGTGGAAGCTATACGAGAGCGTTGGACCAGTGATGAGTCGATCTTTCGTCACGTGATCGTGCTCCGCCGCATGCCCACGCGCAGAGAGAGCGGGGTCAAGTGATATGAAAGGGAACCGGTTGATTGGTCCCGTGAGAGCGTAACTTCCGCCGCACTGTCGGCCTAGGGATGAACGGATCTAGGGATTCTTCCCCATTTCTCGGTTCCTCCTTTCCTCCCGTATTTGATTTCTCTCTCTCTTTATTATTTCCTTTGAGAACTGAGTGTTCCTCCTCCTATCCAAAATCTCGGCATTGTTACATACAGATAGAGAGAGAGAGAGAGCAAAGATTGGGGAAGGGAAGGAAGGGATGGTGCGGACGAGAGCAGTCTTCTATCCAATACATCCATTCTCCTTCTAAAAGTCCAAAATAAAAATAATAAAAAAAATCACAAAATGGTGAGAAAAAAAGAAAAAAAAAGATTCGTCGTTGGGATGAATGTTGGAGAGGCTCCGTGTCGCATCCCAGATCGGGAATACTCGTCTCCCCCTACCCCTCTTTTCCGAAACGGGCTCCCTCGAAATTCACCTTTGAACTACGTATACACAATGGGTCGCACGAACTAGCTTTTTTTTTCCGTAAAGACGGGTCGTGGATGCGCACTATAACAGCGATGCAAAAAATAAAAATTCATAAGAAGAACGACCGACACGGGGAACGATAATGCAGCGATGGCGCGAGCGACCTGGTGTAGATTTATGAATTTCCTCAACCACCTGAGACTGGGCGGACAGACTTGCGCCCGTTACTTCAAAAAAGTAATTAATTACAGTTACTATTACTTGACTTAAAAAGTAATGGATTACCGTTACAAATTACTTCCCGTAAAAAGTAACTGATTAATTACTTCGTTACTTTACTCGATTACTTTTGCCTTACTCCAAAGAAACACGAAACAGACACACTATATACTGCGTGTTTGAGGGGAAAATGTTGGGCCCCATGAAAATTAAAACAAAAATACAACACATTCAGTACGATGTACGCATCATTTTAGGTTAATAATTTTAGGAGAACGAATCTATAAAGTTTTAAAGGACTTAAACAGGTGTTCAAGATAAACGAGCCTTGCGCTTTCCAACCGGGACTGAACTAAATCCCATGAACATGCGACGAATGCACTTGGGCGGTGGAGGCACGCACACCACTCGAATTAATCCGAGTTTGGCATCGGCGAGCTTCAAAACACGATTCCCCTGAAGATATGGATTTTCTATGTTTGCTGCATGTTGCCTAAATAGGGGCTGGTTTACCTACTAAATCGTGACTGGCTCTGAGACCAAGATGCGGTACTTGCGTCTGGGTACATTTCAAAGACTCCAGCTTGATGAAGGTTGTTATCCGACCAAATGACCCACTTGATCTTCTTTCTTGATCACCAAACTTATCAGAACCAAGACGTCACACAAAATATTAATGCACAATCTCTCAGCTGAACTGATTTTGCCGTTTAGAAATTATTAAAAAAAGAAACACAGCAATTTTCAGTGAACAGCACGCTTCCATGTCTTTCACGCGTTTACAGGCGGCTTCTCAACTCCAGTGTCCAAGTGAGTCACTGTTTATTCTCAGAAAACTCGGGCCGTGTTTCCTTTCCCTAAAATTTCGGTCTAAGTTCCCGCAGGCGCAATCCGCTGACGACAACCCTAGCATTCTCGTTTCTAAGAATACGGGTTCAGCCTGGATGTCCCAAGCCGTTTTGTTGCGCTCCCCGGCCAGCTTATTGCCTGCTGTCGAAAGTTACTGTTTAAACTGACAGCAAGGTTAATGCTATTTTTTTTTTCTGTTCCAACGAACTGCTGCCATCGCACCTCTCATATTTTTGCCTTACGCATCCGCTAGTGCGAAGTCAGGTGACAGAAGCCACATAGCTGGTTGGTCCAGCCAGTATTTATGTTGCACAGCACTGGCAAGGATGAGCAGGGTCGAGGTCTCATTAGAGCTTCCTCTCTGTTTGCGGGGTGAGCGTGTGTAGGCAGAAACATCGACAAGCAAAAAACGGTTTCGTGAAAAAAAGAAAAAAAATATTTGTTTTGGGGAGACAAGGCGCGGAGAGATGGGGAGGGAAGGAGGAGGGTAGAGGAGGGGGGGAGGAAGGGAGCCGACATATGCACCATGGTCACCGTGTCCACGGTCCTACTCGACACGAACCCCACGCGACGGTTTTATGGTCCGTTTTCTGCTCTTTTGCATGCTCAAAACAGTTCGTTCGTTTTCCAAGAAGTCGAAGCCTGCTGCCTTTCTGTAGACAGTCGAATTCTCCCAGCCTGGCTGACCATACGAACGAGTCCAGAAACGGGCTCTGGCTGTCGTGCTCTCCGTGAATTCCTTGCCTTTCCCTCACCAGCACTTCACCAGCGTCTTGTGTTATATGTGTTATCATGCTAAAAGCGCGAAGGCCGTTGCATCGCCTTTCTTCCACTCTATTTCTCCCTTTGACGGGACGGAATAATTGTAACGAGTAATTTCAGTAATTCGTTACTGAAAACGACCATGTCCCGCAAATACAGCGTAGATATGATCTCAGGAATACGGCATAACCCGCCGTCTACTTGAGAACCGGACGTGCCCTTAGAGGCTATTTACACACTGGCGCAACTTGGTTTCAACTCACGCGAGAAAGAGGAAATACAGTAATGCATCACGAGCTAAGTGTAGGAAATGAATGAATGAATGAATAAATAAAGTGTAGGAACGGTTAGAAACGCACGAGTGCGCATCCGTCGTCGCGATCGAACTCCACGGTTCTCTCAGCGGCTCTCCGGCAACCCTCCGAAAACGACTTCTCAACTCGGGAGAAGGGCAGTCGAGCACGAAGAACGAGCCGACGAATTATCGAGGGGTGCGCTCGCTATATAGTTAGCCCGCGCCCACGCTCGCTAGCTCCGAGCGGCGGGAAGCTTCCACTCGACGCGTTAATTCCCGCATCGAAATCGCCGCTCCTCCCCTCCCCGTCCTGGATCGGCAGCCCCTCCACGAAGGCCCTTCCTTGTTCCCCTCCTCGCGTCCTCACTCCTTTCTCATCAAAACTAACTTGCCAGCGCCTGATTACTAGGTAGGGCTGGCTATAGGGTGCTCGTCGTTGAATGCAGCTCACTTTCACTTTCAGTTCCTTTCTTTGAGAGCTCTCTTTTCGCGTCTTCATTTCTACCCCTTTCTCACCTTCCTCCACTACTCTCTACTGCTATCTCCTTCTCCCTTTTCACTACATTCTCCTCTTTCTCTGTGGTTTTTACACGCGTCTGCCGCTTTGCGGCAATTCTCGGCGAGTTGCAGCGTGTCTGCCGCTTGGGGCGGGTCGGGGATCCAGTAATGATGACGTAATACGGAGGTCTCGTCTTCTAAGTTGTACTGGGCGGAGCCTCTGGAGGTTGTCACGTCCTAGTCCCCTTTCTCTCTCTTCCTCCTTCCTTCTCATTCGTTTCTCCCATCCCCCCTTAACAAAATATAAAAACAGTGCACAAGTCTTTAATGCTCTCGTTCGCTTCCGATAAATATTCGCACCTTGTCCACACCAGGAAGTGCCGGCTTGTTTTCCTTTCGCGCGCGTGAGTAATAGTCGAACTTCAGTCGAACCTTTGTCGAACTTTTCGGTTCGACGAAGGTTCCGACTTCTGCGAGGATCGCGACATCCGACAGCGTGACGCCCCGGCTTTGGTGACGTCATTTGTTCCCATTTGGGGACCGGTTTCGATGCCTGGGCGGAATGGGACGCAACACACACCGGTCGGAGACGCGTCCCGGGCATCGCTGTTCCCTCCCTCTTTTCCCGATTCCCTCGCCTTTCCGTAGCCTCCCGGAACGGCGGCGGCCACCGCCGCCGCTGACGAGTGACCACTCGAGCTAACTCCTATCGATCGCGGACCGGTGAGCGAGCGAGAGCCGGCCGGGACAAATTGGCCGACCGCCGGCCGCCGGACGAGCGACCCGCCGGGGCCCGCCCGGCCTCCTCTCCGCCGTCAAACAAAAGACAGTTTTAGTGCACCGTAGGCTAAAGATATCCGTACGCAAAGAAATTGCGGGTCGAGAGTGCGCGTGCGCTGAACGCAATAGAAGGGCTAGCGTATTGCGTACGCACGCAACGCTGGGGATTTTGCGTTGCGGGCTAGCGGGCTTTGCGGAAAGCTCTCGAGAGATCTCGGGCCCAGCGTGAGCACCAGTTTCAAGATGGCGGTTACCTCGACTGGCCCAGCAAGGGCGGCGTGGTGTTCAGCTCGGCAATCCTTTCCGGGACCTACCGCGGTCGAATCAGATCGCCGTGCAGCTGAAGGAGTTCACAGGGAAAATGTTCACCGCTCGCGATATGCATGAACGCTGCTATCTGCTCAACGCTAAGACTCTTCGCGCAGTTCACCGTCTGCGGACGAACGACTCTTCAAGAAATCGCCGAAGTTCTCGCTATACATCAGTAGTTCATGGATTTCTTCCCGCGATAGCGTTGGTAAAAGGTGCCGTTTTTACAGGACGATTCACGAAGGCTCCGGGGTCGAATTTGGCTACGTACTCGTCTCATACCCGTTGTACTCAGCAGAAAAGCGCGCTTGACAAGGCAGCTCCGGCTTGATTTAATTAGCAATAAAATTATTGAAAACATTTTCATTTTCCATATTTTTTTTTTTTGAGGAGCATGGTGGCGCGCGGAATTCTACGGCTCTTGCAGATTGGATCAAACAATTACACGAGTACACATAAGACTGCTGACATGTAGGAAGGCAAAATCATTGTAGTCCCGCGGGAGAAATGTTTCCCAGTGATATATTTCTACACGTATTACAGTTTAGGATGACGTCGAGGACGACTTCCTAGACATCGATAGCTAGAGTACGCGGCGTCTAGGAGGACGTCAAGGACGACCTCGTCGAGACGACCTCGAAGACGTATACCTTAAGATTTATCGACGTTCTCAGCCGTCGTAGATGTAGACACGGTAGCCTCACAGTCCATCGCACGAAGCACCCAACGAGCAGAGATGAAGTCCGAAGCGCACCTTTTGCACACGGCGCTCCGGCGGTGACATCACACTCATGATGTATGACGGCGTTGGATGACATCATGCTGATGACGCTTGATGACGTATTTTTATGGCAGTACTTCGGTCGCAACTCCGACGGACGCCGCTAGTTTTTCACGTACTGTGACAAGTGAGGTCGTCCTAGAGGTCTAGGACGACCGCAAGGACGAGGGTCGTCCTTGAGCAGACGATTGAGCGGCGCGCGCCGCTCAATCGCAATTTTATGGCCATTTACTCTGATTTGTCACTCAATGGCACAAGTAAGGCTTTCGCCTTCGAATATCATGCGAGATGTTCACTCGGCAACGTAACGCACAACTAAAATCGGTCCGAGCAGGTCGTTTTTAGCGTACGCTATGCTATGGCGTATTGCGTACGCAAGAGCCAGCAACGCTTTACTAAAACTGCCTAAAGACAGGGAGGCTAGCTGCGACCAACGGGGACCGCGCCATTCGGTTATCCCCCACACACGGAGGTGGGAGGCTTTTGGAGGCGACATGACGTCACCAGAGGTGAATCCGGGGAAACTCCCGCTTTGGAGGGACACGCCCCCCAACGATGACCAGTGTAGCACCCTCGGACGCTATTGGACAAACTTGGGGGCCTTCACACCGACCGCGATCTCTATTCATCCTCGTCCCCTCCCCCAAACACACTCAGAGTTATCTAAAACTTCATCAGAAATCGGAAAATACTCTCTGCAGTCCGCGACAGATAAAAACCATGTCGCTTGAGTATACCTGACAGCGCAGCTATATAGCCTGTGAAAGCCGCATTTTCGAATCGTAAACATGTGGCCAGTGGCACCCGCCCCTGCACTAGGCAACAAAATGGCGGCACCCGCAAGACCATCGGGGAGCAGAGTGTGGATAATCGGAAGCGCCGCGTATTCAGTAACTCCAGTCGCTCACCACCTCAAGGTTGGAACGGGGGACGCGTCGTATACCAACATCCATTTGGATTTGCCGAGTAACTACCGACGACTGGCAACGATAAATGCAACTCCATCGCTGCCGTCTCTCCGAAACCGCAACTGTCCCAGAATGCTGACTACGTCTAGCGGCGCACGAGCTGCTGCTGCTCCCTCACAAACCCTACGGACGAATCGTTCCCCGAAAGATGAACCTCAAAATCGTTTCATTGTCCATTTAGGCGAACGCGAGAACCCGTCGGTTGCATGTCCGCTGTAACCGGAAAGAACGGACGAGTAGAGAACCGCAGCAGAGAGAGTCAGCCGGGACACTCGTCCAAGTTCCAACCCTTTCTTTTAAAGCAAAAGAGTTTTAAATTGCTTCGTTTGTTGTCGTCAATTTTTCTTTTCCACCTTCAAAGCTTCCTCGCGTATTCACTCGGCGAAACGCTCGTGAATAAGAAATAGGGCGAACGTCGGGAGCAAGATGGCCACGCGTATGCAGCGAGCGATGTAGCGCTCGGTTATGATCCCGAGGGGAGTCGTATAATGGCGTCTCATCTCGCATGAAAACGTAAGCACCCGCGGTGAAGTGCGAGTGGCGGCAGCTTTTAGATAAAAACGACATTCATGCATAACCCGGCCGCCTTTCGAATACTCCCTCCTCCCGCGCGCTCGTCGTCTTCGGCAAGCGATGAAACGCCCGCGTCGCTTTCTTGGTTTTTTGCTTAGTTGTTTCTGCGTCGTTTTCTCTGTTTGTGTGTTGTGTCTGTGTGAGACAGGGAGAGAGAGTATGTCTGTCTGTCTGTGTGTACGCGCAGGTGCGAGAAAGAGTATGAATGTGTGTGCTTACGTGCGTTGTGTGAGCGCGTGTTGCAGATTGAGAATGCTGGTTTCACAGCTTCGTAGCGTGTACACCGAAGCGCTCTCCACACTTCGTCTTCTCGTAAGTGCAAGCGGAATCAGAACTGAGTACGTTTAGATACGGAAGGATGAATAGTGGAGCGCGTGGGCACGTCGTTCGACATGCATGCGGGTCAAACCCCGCGACATTCGCGATCGAGCAGCAAACGACTGCGAATTCGTGTATCCTTCCTCGGTGAACTTTGGTCGAGGCTTCGAGCCAGGAGTGAAAAAGGAATCCTAAGTGAAAATAATAAAAAAGCCAAATTTATTTAATTCCTACCAAATTAGACTTTAGTCCATTTCAATCATATTTGTTATTAAATCACCAACTAAAAAAAGTCAGTTTTTTTCCGACACGGCCGTGGTATACCGACAGACAGCCAACTTAAAATTGAGTAAATTGGTAAAAGAGTCGACCAGCTATACCTGTTAAAGTGTGAACAGAAAAGAAAAAGTTAAAAAGAAATGAAACCAGATCGGAAGGTGCGAAGTCTTCTAAAGGACAGCTAAGAAAGTCGGCTTTCTTCGGGGTCTATTCACGCAACTTGTCACGCGCGCTATCGGAATGTGACACACTGGTTTACCGTCGACAACCGATTTTTCGGACACGCTCAATTATTCGGAGGTCTTCGTGGGACAGTCGCTCACCTCAGAGAAGTTAGCAGATAACAGCGAGTAAAATTTCAGAGGCCGTTCAACTGGTTGATATATTGCGGACTATAGTTTCCATCGTTCCCCAGCGGGACCACCGACATGAACCGAGTCGCCGCCATTTTGCTTTTTGTCTCGCAGTCTCGATACCACGTCCCACGTCCTACGCAATAGTGAAGCATCGTCGGTAGGCAAAACAAAGAAAATGCAGCAGATATACGAACAAGAATCGATGCGTATTTTCACTCCTTTCTTCTCTATTCTCGCTTTCTGCGCCATCCGTCGTCTAATTTATGACGCGCAGAATTTTTATACACGTGCTGACTTTACACCGGCACGTGTGAAGTCATACCAGCTTACTGGATTTCATAAATGCTTATTTGCGCGTAGTTTTCTTCGATTGTTTTCACTTACACTCGAACAAATCCCTGGCTCGAATTGTGCTCTAATCGAAGCAAAATAACTTCTCACGTACAATCGCAGTAAAAGAAGCGGCTGACAGTAGACTCGCGGACGATATATGAAAAAGCCCGGGCGAGAGGGTCAGGCTCACAAGGCCTGCAGCTCAACTACCATCGAGGCTTCACTCCCCACTTGAGCAGCTGTCGCCGAGTTAATGCTCGTTTCTCAAAATATAGACCTTTCCAAAAATCGCCTTCGGCGCGCTGCCATCTTCGTCTGCTGGGCTGTGGAACGACTTCTGGGCATGCGCTGTAGCTCTGTTGCGCGGTATATCAGACTGTGCGCGTGCCTACGCAGCTCGGTGACTCATCCTTTTTCGGCAACAGCCCTAACCTAACCTGTCACCGACGAGAGAATCATCAAAGTACGCGTGCACTATGCTTCGCCTCAGCTTAAGTCCAAACGCATTCCGACGCTACGAGGTAATGGGACTGATCCAGCGGCGTCGAAAGCGCAAGTCACTACGCCTTCGCTGTTTCCTATAGGTTCAGCGATGATGGACCAGAAACACGACGGACACTTTGGCTTTGGGTATTCTAGGTTGTGTTGATCTAATCGGCTCTGTACCGGGAGCGGGCCGTAGTCCACGTTCCCCGAGTCCCCCGACAGACGAGCTTATTCCGCTCTGGCGCGTTCTCTTCCCCATTTTTCCCCGCGCCAAGAAGGGGAAGAAAAAAGAGCAGCGATGAATGAAAGCGACGAGCCGCGATTCCCCAATCTGCCGCGTCAGATATCCGCCTCCTTTTTCGAGTCCCACCGCAAATCCCCCCGAGGATCAGCGACACCACGCAAGGACGCGCAGTGCTCCCCCTTCCCCAATAGTTCCCCCTTTTCATCTTATTCCCTAAGCGGCGAAGCTCAACTTTCCCCAACCCGCGCCGCCTTCTTCTGCTTGTTGTGGGAGTCGAATCATCCCTTAAATGGGAACCTCCTCCTACTCCGACGTTGACTTCCGTAAAAAAAAGGACGGCTTTTCGACGAGACAGCTTCCTAGATAAGGGATGCGCAATCGCTTTCCCGTTTCGAACTAGTGTAGTAGAAAATCCCTAACTCTGAGAATTGCATTTTCATACTCCTTCAGATAGTGATTTCGTCTACCCTGGGAAAGCTATTTCACGCATAGCAAAAACTAATGCACATTGCGCAAAAAAAAAAACTTTTCTGTTAAGAAATACGAGCGTTTCTATACACGTAGATGCAAAAATCGCATACAAATCTCGTTTTGAAGAAGAAAAAAAAAACTTTTTTTGCACGATTATAACTATAATCTTATTATTCCCAAACGAACCCTGTGATCCATCAGCCGCCGTCCTCGAAACGTCCCGACGTGTATTTTCCTTTTTCCTTAAGAACCTTTTCTCCCTCCGGTCCCCCATGGGGAACTCCATTTCCCCAAACCAATCTGGCGTGCCATTCCTCTTCTGACAACTCTTCTACCCGACTGCCGTCATTTTGTTCTTTCCCCCATTCCGCATATCGGGAGGCTTATTTCCGATAACCAACTCCCGCTGTCACAAGGCTTTCGTTTTCTCTCCCCAATCGAACGAACGAGAGTCCCTTTGGGGGAACCGTGACATCCCTCTATCTGCTCACCCTTTTCAAAGGGTGTTTCCCCTTCCTCATATTGGGAAACCGTACGTACACTCTCCCAAACTTTTTCGTGAGCCTTTCCTGTTCAACTTCCGCATCTTCCTTTCCCCAAAAAAGTTCACAGCCTCCTCCGCAAACAAGACTTCTTTCTATCCCTAGCGGGAGAGGGAGGGGTTTTCCTCAGATGATAACCATACCATACTATCACAAAGCTTTGCTTCCTCTCTATCGGAAGAACAAGTTATTTTAGGGAGCCGTGACATCCCTCCGACTGCACGTCTTTCCTCTCAAACGGTGTTACCCTTTCCACACCTTGGGAAACCACAACGATGTACCCTTCACTCCCAGCTTTTCCTCTTTTAGTGCCGCCTCCTCCTTCCCCAAGAGGGAAGTTTGCAGCATTGTCCCTCCCTACGAAAAAAAAAAATCTTTCGAATCCTAGCAAATGCTTTTTGGGAACCAGAAATGCACTATCCCTTCTCAGCTTTCTTGCGAGTTTTCCCTATTCAACTTCTCTCTCCATACCAAAGAGGGAAGTTCCCAGAGAAGCACAAGTCTTCTCCTTTCTCTACAATAGAGGGAAGGTTCTTTTCCTTTATGGAGAAATGCTTTTCCGACGAGGACACTGAGAGCTCCCCGTCCCAGAGAGACTTCGCGGTCGAGTGGAGAAGACAACGTCTACGACTGGGTCGGTCAGGCAGCCGACGGCCCAAATAAAGCAACAACAACACAAAAATAAGAATGACAGACCATGTATAGTGGTTCGGACAGTCGCAACGCATCGGTGCTCCATCTAGGCACTCGCCACGGTCCGGCCGCCGACCGTCGATGGAGATTTGGCAGCGTCTGGAGTCGACGGCTCGCCGGTGCGTGCTCTTCGCGCGCGCATTCGAACGGAATCTTGACCAATCCCCCGTAGAATTGGATCAGCTGGCGTGATCTGACCTCTTTCTGCCCTTTTTCTTGATGGGCATTATTTTTATTGTTTTATACTTACACATGCTGCACAGACGCGCGCCGCGCGCCGCGCGCACACACACACAGACACACGCAGGCACGCACGCGCACACGCACAGCACACACGACGAGCACACCCATACACACACACAGCACAGCCGAGCGGAGGTCAGACTTCTCAAAAGCGAGTTCTCGCATGTGTCGAGGAAGCTCGAAAAACCGGCAACGGGCCAGCCAGGATCGACAGATGGATGGGTGGCGGATGAATACGGCAGATTCCTTTGAATCGGGCAGCAACTTGCGCCACCTGTCCGGAGAGACACGAGCGCGGCGTGCCAAGTGGGAAGCGAAGAGCTAATGGCTCGTTCTGCTCGTTCGCCAACTATAACAGCCGCATTTAGCAAATACACGTCCATCAGAACGCTCACGCGGGAGCGGTATTAATACGACTCGCAAAATGTGGCATAAACAACGTCTCCTAAAGTATAAACACAAAATTTCAAAACTTCATAACTTGATTTAACGGGCACGAGGAACTAATATCAAACCGATCAATCGAAAAAAAAAACATTTGCGTCAGTACTTTGGTTATACCTGACAAAATCGTCACGCGTACAACACGTTTTACGATCGGTAACTCTCCCTGCAATCGTTCAGTGTACCGAGACCCATACCGCGACTTCCAACGGCAACGCCACTGGATGTCGCTACGGTAACACTGATCGCTAACGCCAGCCACTTGAAGTGGAGTACCGTGACGGTGGAAACGAAGTCAGCATCACGTGGCGAGTCGCCAGCCGTAACGCTTTCTCGTCTCGCTTTTGCGTTTTACAATTCTGCCAAATTCGCGCCCCCCCAACCAAAAAAAACAACAACAAAAACATCTTACGTTAAAAATACGCGTGCCACATCTGAAATCGCCAACGATGCTCGGCGACCGCATCGCCTTTTACGCTAAGTCAATCCGCCAAGGGATGTAGTAGCAGTAGCAGTAGGCACTTTAGAACTGCCGGGGTCAAATCCCTGACGTACAATCCTCTCCCCAAAAATATGCGCATAATAAGGCACGGAAACCTCGGAGGGTTTACAATCCTCAAAAGGTACTCCGTCAAAACCCCCACTACCACTTGCGAACTCTTCCAACGGCGCATCTTAACCCTGTATCTCCCTACCGCCTTATTAAAAAAAAAAAAGAATGAGGACGCACGTATACATTTCTCAAAGTCTAATCATGTCTGAAAAAAAAATAAAAAATAAAAGCGATTCTGGCAGTAACATATTCCAAGTCAACGTTCACGAGGCGCGGGCGTGCGCGCGCTGCGCTTGAAACAAGCTCGGAGGCGAGCTTCCCCGCATTTGAAGTCTACGTGCGGCGGTGCACGCTTTACAGGGGAGCCGCCGCCGCCGCCACCGGCGCATCCCTTTCAAACCAACGCGTTGGAGCGGCTTGTTGCAAGGGGTAGCAATTCTTTCGCTCCCGCACACACGCGCGCAGATACTGACCGGGGAAAACATCTATTGTGGGCCTGGCTGTAAAGAACACCGCTCTTCTCTAAAGTGCAACCCCCGTCGTTTTGTTTTTTTTTCGTTTTCTAAAACCCAGCTAGCGAGTTGCGGCTTCGCGAAATACGCGAGTGTATATGGGGTCCATTTGGAGAGAAACGAGCAATTTTTTTCCAACACACGACGACTCCCGCGTCTTCTCTCCGTTTCTCTCCGGAAGCCTAGACTCTGGAGTTTCTCGAAATGAGCTTCAAGCTTTTTTTTTTTCCTTTTTCTGGGAAAACTGGTGTCGTTTTCCCAAGTGGAGAGCCATCTCCCCAATGCCTCTTCTACCTTTTCTTTTTTACTTCTTTTTTTAACCTACATTACTCGAAAACCACCAGAAAACAAACGAAGAAAAACGATCCTCATCCTTTCCAAACCGCAGCTGCCACCAGGCACGCATAGCGTGGATACAACGACTCTTACATAAAGCGCTGCTCGATCTACGGGAGTACTAAACATACCAAATTTCTCATCGATCTAAAGTCTGCCTCGCCCCTTCCACCTTACCCCTACAGTCCCCTTAAAGGGGTCATGAAACAATTTTTCTACTTTCGCTAAATACTCTTTAGAATCACTCCGTAACTTTAATTCCCGAATAACCGTGCCTTAGTTTTTTAGTTTTTTTTTTTCTTTCTAGACAATGGCAGTCGCCAAAACAATTCGAGAAATATGAGCATCGTTCAGCCCCTCAACTCGAAGCCGGAATATGCTGCCACGTGGCCTGGTGCCTATCTCAAGCTGCCAACGTTAATTATATATCCATGCGCTGGGGTTTGCAAAGTAGAAAACGCGTGCTGAGCTCCAGGCATTGTTAGATAGAGGTTCGGCTATTCTCATCACCGCAGTGGTTGGACACGAGCCACAACCCGAGTGTCCGCCGAGACATTGATTGTTA
>JAZHYW010052011.1:0-36349 GCA_037355805.1 Ixodes ricinus
AGTGGCTCTAATTGCGACCAGAGAACAGACTGGTACACTGGCGCCATCTATCAGAGCAACCAGGGAACCCTTACGATCGGCGTATAATGACCGAAATATTTTCGTAGCGCTTGGTGAGGAGGGCCAACCCGCGCACTATCTATAGTGAGAAATTGGGGCTTCTAACGATTCTCAAGATTATTTGAAGCCCATGCCGTAAGAATGACGCGTTCAAAAACAAAGAAATATACGCAGATCGGACGTATTTCAAGGATACTACATGGATGCGTGGTTCGCTCGTCAAGCGGTTACAAAACAAAAAGGCTATAGATGATAATACCAAGCAGGCACGACCGTTTCCTGGTGGACTGAGCGGTCATAAGCAGCGGTTGCACTACTATGCAAACCAGCCTTAAAAAAGGAGCACTCGATTGGATTCTGAGATCTTCCAGTTATGGTGATAAGTTCAATCTACGGGCTCTAATGCGTCCTAAAATACCAGAAATTACGCTAATGGGCGAACGATATTTCCCTATTAAAAATCGAATTAAAGACCGTGACACGCCCCTCTTTCTGCGACTTGGAGCGGGGGCGAGGTCGGACGGAGGTTTCAAACAATGATTGCTGTACTACCTCCCTTACACTTAAATATTATACTTTTTTATATATATATAATGCACAACGCGCCTAAAAGAGCAAAAATAGTAACGTTTAGAATCTCAGCGCAATTAACTATTTTCATTGGTGAAACTTTATGGAGGTGGTGGGGACCGATGATGGCCCACACGAGAGAAAATAGTGCCCGTGTATTTCTAACGCTGCGAGTTTCCTAGGACAGTCTTGCCGTCTCGAACTGGTCATTTTATTGACGAAAGTCCAACAAACAATATACCACGAAAAACAAGCTTCTACAAAAAAAGCATTAGAGTGTTTTTTAATGCGACCGGCAAATAGAACACTCTTGAGTTTGACAAAATCATATTGTTTCAGTAAACAAGTGGTTCCTCCCTACTTTGCTACTCCTACCCTACACCCCCCCTCCCCCCCTCCCCCCCTCCCTCTCCTCCCCTCCAACGCAAAGATTGCCCCGCAGTCGCAGACAGTCTCAAAAGGTCACAACTTCCCGTAGACGTCACATGGACGTCTAAAGGACGATCTCTGCCGTCCGAATGTCTCGGTTTTATTCCATCCATATCACAACCTTATCTTTTTTCTGACCTATCTATCTCATATCGCGCTTCTTTTTCCATCGAACGAGGGCGTGGTATTTACCCCGGGAAGATTTCGTTTGCCGAGTCAGAAGGGCTGCGATGAGACGCGTGAGGGAAAGAGGGCTTGTTTATCTTGCTTCTCGTCGGACAGCGGCGTGTGCGTGTGTGCGCTGCACTGCTTATCCCAGCTTTCCCACACGGCCCCAAGAAAAACAACAGCAACCACGCCGGCGCCGAACGAGTAATTCCACGACCCCCGGTCACCGAGGAACCGTTCTGTGCGTCTTATTTTTTCAACCACGACCATATATTCAGTGTAATCCACTTATAAGTTAAAACGATACAACATATAACGATACACCACTAATAACGATCAGTTTATAGAGTTTCTAGACTAGAAACGATCCGTTTTTCGAGTGGAGATTCAACGATAATCGGTTATAACGATTGAAATTTCAGGTTTTTTTTTCTCATTATCGTTATAAGTGGATTGCAGTGTATCCCCGTGTGCCCGTGTCCGGGTGCGTCCCCGAAGACGTCTTCCCCAACGTTCCTATAATCGCCCTCCGCGCGCTGACATATCCTCGTATTCCACTGCAGGTTGCAGAATACATTCTGATCTCGAGCAGTCGCTAGCTTCCGTGGCTAGGTGGCGCAAGCTGCCGCCCGTTACAAAGGGTGTAGCCATTGACATCCATTCATCCGGCTTAATATCAAACGTCGCGCACGCGTACACAGCACAGTGACTCGGCAGTTTTTGTCCTAAACAAAAAACGCTGGCACCCAGCGACAAAAAAAATTGCCGAGTCACTTAGCCGCGAACGCGTGCGCCGCGTCTAATATACCGTACAAGCAGACTGACACGACATACTCATTAAGAGTATTAAAATCACTCGTATTCAATTACTTATTGGACTAATTTTGTTGTCGTTTGATTACGTCTGTTAGGAAGGTAATCCCGAAAGCAATCCGATTACCTTTGGAAGTACTCAAATTACTTGTAAACCTTGATTATTTTTCGCCTCCCTATCTGTAATGGAGCCCTTTGTTTCTACAATTTTCCTATCTAGAAATTATCGAACCTTTAGTGTCCGGCGGGAGGATGGTTTACCAACATTAATGGATTAAGAAGAAGAACAGCAGCTTATAATTCGGTGATTCTAATTCAGTAATAAACAGTATGAAGGATTCGTTCTCAAACCAACAGAAAAATCAGGCGTTTTGAAAATCTAAAGTGATCGGAAAAGTAACGATTACTTTTTCAGCTATAGCAGCAGTCACTTTTCCTCTCAATAAATCAAGAAATATAATCAAGTATTCGTTAACCAAAAGTAATTGTAATTGTAATTCTATTAATTTTCTTCGAGTAACCTGTACGAGACTGCGTATACGAGACAGCTGCTGACCACGTTGACAACACATTCCACGGCCATCTGGTCGTGGAACGTGTTTTCAAGGGCCGGATGCTGAAAAGGTCATCCTGGTGATATTCCCCACTGCCTGTTGATAGTTAGGTGGAGATAATTGGCCTAGAAGGGCGCGAGGAATCACATGTTTGTCTTTTTAGACTTGGGCTAGGTGGCGCAAGCTACCACCTGTTACAAAGGCTATAGCCATTAACATCCATCCATGCATCGATCTATCCATTCAGCCCAGTAGAAACAAAGATGGCAGATCGCAGAGGGCGACAGTCGGAATGGCCCGTACACATCGTTCCACTATTTGCTTTCTACACGCTCTTTTGCTTTTTCACCTGTTAAAAAAAAGAAAAGAAAAAGAAACGGTGTTGGGGAGGGGGACGCGCTCGCAGATCCGTGCGCCACTCACCTGAAGCACCGCGAGCACGATCTTGTCGACGGACGAGAAGTACGTCTCCCAGAGGAGCTGGCTCTGCTGCCGCAGTTGGTGCACCCGACTCCGAGGCAGAGAGCGCAGAGTGTCCGGAACCTGCGTCATCGGGAGGAAACACGAAACGAGCTCAGCTATGTGACAGGCCTCTAAGCCCGAGAATAAAGCCTTAGAGCCGCGGCCACACACTCCTAATGCACCGTACAAAAGACAGTACTTAGGCTAGGTGGCGCGAGCTACCGTACGTTACAAAGGGTATAGCCATTAACATCCATCCATCCATCCAGTCTGCATACACTGTCTGAGGCGTGTTTCTTCCTTCTCGCCTTCTCACTGATTGGACACGAGCCTCGGCCGAAAGCTGACGCAGCGCTCGTGGCCAATCCCCGCCCGGCGTCGGATCGGGGAAGATATAACGTAAAAAACCCAGTCCACACAGGCCTTGTGCGGGGTAAACACCGAAGACACGCGGAAAACAAGCTTCTTGCTAGTATAATCCTCCTCTATGACGCATTCGACGTTAAAAAATAAAGCGGAGTTGCCCTTTTAATGACGACCGCGAACGCTGGAAAGCGCCACGTCCTCGCCCATATAACGTATTCGCGCCTGCAACGCAGTCCCCCTATGTAAACCCCATGTAACAGCTAGGGAGTGTACTGCCCACCTGTAAGCAGCAGCCTCTCGTCGCCCCTGAGCGCCGCCCTGCCCCAGTGCACGACCTCGGCCAGTGGCAGCTCCCAGCCGTTGGCGAGCAGCACGGGCACGCAACCGGCCTGCAGGGCCTCCAGGAAGCGGAACGAGCCCAGGCGCCTGCCCCGGGGCACCAGGCAGAACGTGGCGTTCTCCATCAGGGACCCGTACTCGTACCTGCGGAGGCGGGGAAAAAGAAGAGTGCAAAGGCTTAGACGTTTCGTCGAATACAATAAAGGTGCGCACCTAATATTGTCATGAATGTCAGGCACGATGAAGAACAAAAGAAACTAAACGTTTAACGTAGCAAACTTGCGCAAAAAAAAGAAAGAGCGACGAGGTAACAGAAGAAAGTGTCGAAGTATCGGCGTGACAGCTGGCTTGAGCGAGACTGACTCGGCAAGGCCATGCAGGACACCTCATCTACTACATTAGGTTATCTGTAATATTCAGACTTGAATGTTCAAGCGTCGAACATTCAGGGTAAAAATAAACACGAAACATCTAAAAAATGGAGTAGAATCAATTGATAAAGGTTGTCTCGAACGCCGGGCATCGAACCCCGGACGCCTGCGTGGGAGCCACGTGCGTTCTCTCTCAGCCACGCACGCGTAAATATTAACAATATGATGATGATTTATTCCCATTTCAAATAAAAGGTGTAAACCGAGAAAAGAAAAAAAAAGCCCATCTAGATTTAGCATTTGGCCCCTATACATTCCGCAGACGCAGTGGAGCAGGCAAGTTCAAGCGAAGTACACATCACTCAGCACTTCGCAAAAGAACGAAAAATGAGAGAGGGAGAGAGAGAAAAGACAAAACAAGTAACAAAAGAATCTGCACTACAAACCATTTGAACAATACGGTTCAAAAATCAAAGCGTAATATCCTAATGAAAAGGGTGTGCATAATGTTTCTTAACTCACGGAGATTCATGGTGTCCATATCAATATCACGAGAATGCAACAAGTTTAGAACCCTTGGGATTCGGTAGGCCAACATTTCTTTACCGAGGTTAATAATAAGGTTATAAAAACAACAGCAAATTTATATAAGAGGAAACGGGCCCGCAAAAGCACATGTACTTGTGGGCAGGATCTCGGATCCGGCAGAGGCAAGAGTGCGAAGCTGTCAAAAAATAATGCCTTTGAATTCTTAACCTCTTTATAAGACAACTTATAATAATATGCTGTGTACATATTATGTACATAGCAATAAAAAAATAAAAAAATATTTTTTAGACTGGCAAATTGAATTATGAATGAGAAGCTGAAGTACAAAGCCATAATCGAGTTTCTGACGAAAGACGGCTGTTCGGCTGTTGAGATCCAAATACGCCTCAGAAATACGTATGGTAATGTTGTAATGGATGCGAGCAATGTCCGGCGTCGGGTTCTGAAGTTCAAAGAGGGAGAAACCAAAATCGTTGACAAGCAAACGAGTGGCAGGCCGTCAACTTCAGTCAGTGGTGCAGGGAATGCCAGTTTTTTCCAAACCGCGGTTTCGAGGTCTGGACAAAACGCTAGAGAAAATGCCTCCAACGGGACGGGGACTGTGTGGCAGTGTGAGCCCGAATAGAGGACACCTTTGCCAAACATAAAGGTGCGTAAATTGTCTCGATAATTGCATTATTTAAAAAAATATATACAGATCAACAGGCACCACGCTTTGACACGTTCGACACTCGTAGTTGGCTGACTACGACTATGACTCGACTACGACTAGGTCTACGACTACGACAAGTGACGTCGTGGCACCACGCGACTCGACAACTTAAAACGGTGACGTCAGTTTCTCCGCTACATACATCGGAGAAACAGATGTCACGTGACACCGTGACGTCATGCGGTCAGGCCAACACGAGCAACAAAGGCCCCTGGAAGGTTACCCTATTAAGCTATATCGCATTAAAAAGAAAATACATATGGACAAAGACTCATTAAACTACAAGACTCCGTTCATCCCACGTGTCCGATTAACCCACCCACGCTCGCACGAAACTGGAAACGCGCGAAAACCGTTAAACGCTATGAAAAACAGAATGAAAGAGAGAATTCCCAGCGCGTAAATCGGACGTTATGAGATTCGCTTGACGCGGTGTTGCTTGAGCCGATAAACATGGCTGATACATACAGCCACCCACATTTCAGTTTGTAAAGCTACTCTAACTCGCCGTCCAGCGCTTTGCGTTGAGAAATAAAAAAGGAGAGAGCAAGTAACGAAGAGTATACACAAAAAGCCACCACTGAAAAAAAAAAATGTATATATATATATTCTGAATAGCACGTCAATACGTTAGCCACCCGCGCACGACCGTGGCAGTTCCACATCGTGGGCGCGCACGTGCGTGGGCGTGTTTCCCATAATGTGCGCTTCTCACATCGTTATGCGCTAGTCCCAAAACCTAATTGAGTCTTTAGTGTCCCCGCCCGTCTCCGCCGCCTTACAGAAATTAGTTTTCATTCACCATTACCGAACTCTCCAGGTGAATGCTTGTTCAGACTAATGCCAGCTTTTTTTTTCTTTTTCTTACGATCTTTATGAAACGTTAAAAGCCCATTATCCCGAATAACCTGCGCGAAAGCTATATCCACAGACGCGTGCGCTCCTACATTATTTATTACTTCAAATAATTAAGAAATTAAATATTCATTCGCGGCGATATTTAAAACCGCGCGCTACACTCGAGACCTCCGGGGCAGCCAAGACTGAACCGCTAACGCCGCAAAAAAAAAAGAGAATCTACTTCTTTTCATTTTTTTTTCACAAGCCATAACAATAAAAAAGTCTGCTTCAATTTTTTTTTATATGTAGCTGAATCGAAGGTTGTGACGACAAGCTGAAAAGCCTTGCCCCCAAACAATTTATCCCAGTAATTTGTGGTGCTTAATTGTTATTTTGCTATCATCTCCATAGGCTCGTAAGCATCCGTTTGCCGAGAACCATTACGTCACACGCCCTCGATCACGTGACATGGTTCGTGACTGAACGACTTCGCACCGCGAGTCGTCATAATGACGCCGTGACGTCAAGTGACTCGCCGTTACACGACGCACATTACGTGCACCACGTGACACGTAGTGGCACCAACCACGTGACCCGTAGTGACGTTTCGCTAAACTTAGCAGGACGCTAGGTTGCTCACACACACGCGCACACTCACACACGCGCGCAGTGAGACGACGCGAAATAGCCAGACAATGTAGAAAGTAAGGAAGTGAAAAACATTGATTACCTGTAATAATTATAGATACACAAATTGGCTTCGGCGGGGAACAAGCGTACGAGAAACCGAGTACCGCGCGTAAAATCGATAAACAAGTAAATGCATCCCCCAAATCCCATCGTCGCATGCACGAACGCGTCGTGTCGATCGAAAGGATACACGAAAAAAACAAAAAACAAGCATAACAAAGGGACAGCCAGAACCAAAACTAACGAGGATGAAAAAAAAAAAAAAGGAACGAGGAAGTGCGAAGGGGGAAAAAAAAAACAGCTCGCAAATACAGTACCGAAAATTCCGATAGTCGAGCAAAGAACGGCGAGCGAAGATCGGACAGAGTAGGACGCATACAGAGAACGGAGCAAGAGAGTTCCCACGAGCTACAGCTATGCACCCTTTTCACCCTTCAATTGGAAAACGGCCAAGGCGACGGTCTCGGTGAGCCAATCAGCGTGCCGGAACGGGGCACGTGCCGACGAATCTTCGGACTGCTCCGTCCAATCGGAAAGCCATCACGTGTGCTCGGCTCCGTCGCTCCGATCGGCTCCAACGGGCCGCATGCCTTCGCTCTTCGCCAAGTTATACGGTGAAACGAAGGCGCGACCGTTCTCAAAGAGCCCGCCACGGCAGCGCACTTTCCATTAGCTCGACCGAACAGACTCCGGTTCGACTCTCGGGTCCGACTTCGAAAGAAGAGGAAGCAATCCCAGGACGCCTTTTGTTCCCTTTCCTTTCACCCTCCCCTTCTTCTCCCAACCTGGGGACTTGTCTTCCCTTCACAATACCCGTACTCCGTTCGCCCGTAAGCTGAGAGTGCGGTGGAAGCTATACGAGAGCGTTGGACCAGTGATGAGTCGATCTTTCGTCACGTGATCGTGCTCCGCCGCATGCCCACGCGCAGAGAGAGCGGGGTCAAGTGATATGAAAGGGAACCGGTTGATTGGTCCCGTGAGAGCGTAACTTCCGCCGCACTGTCGGCCTAGGGATGAACGGATCTAGGGATTCTTCCCCATTTCTCGGTTCCTCCTTTCCTCCCGTATTTGATTTCTCTCTCTCTTTATTATTTCCTTTGAGAACTGAGTGTTCCTCCTCCTATCCAAAATCTCGGCATTGTTACATACAGATAGAGAGAGAGAGAGAGCAAAGATTGGGGAAGGGAAGGAAGGGATGGTGCGGACGAGAGCAGTCTTCTATCCAATACATCCATTCTCCTTCTAAAAGTCCAAAATAAAAATAATAAAAAAAATCACAAAATGGTGAGAAAAAAAGAAAAAAAAAGATTCGTCGTTGGGATGAATGTTGGAGAGGCTCCGTGTCGCATCCCAGATCGGGAATACTCGTCTCCCCCTACCCCTCTTTTCCGAAACGGGCTCCCTCGAAATTCACCTTTGAACTACGTATACACAATGGGTCGCACGAACTAGCTTTTTTTTTCCGTAAAGACGGGTCGTGGATGCGCACTATAACAGCGATGCAAAAAATAAAAATTCATAAGAAGAACGACCGACACGGGGAACGATAATGCAGCGATGGCGCGAGCGACCTGGTGTAGATTTATGAATTTCCTCAACCACCTGAGACTGGGCGGACAGACTTGCGCCCGTTACTTCAAAAAAGTAATTAATTACAGTTACTATTACTTGACTTAAAAAGTAATGTATTACCGTTACAAATTACTTCCCGTAAAAAGTAACTGATTAATTACTTCGTTACTTTACTCGATTACTTTTGCCTTACTCCAAAGAAACACGAAACAGACACACTATATACTGCGTGTTTGAGGGGAAAATGTTGGATCCCATGAAAATTAAAACAAAAATACAACACATTCAGTACGATGTACGCATCATTTTAGGGTAATAATTTTAGGAGAACGAATCTATAAAGTTTTAAAGGACTTAAACAGGTGTTCAAGATAAATGAGCCTTGCGCTTTCCAACCGGGACTGAACTAAATCCCATGAACATGCGACGAATGCACTTGGGCGGTGGAGGCACGCACACCACTCGAATTAATCCGAGTTTGGCATCGGCGAGCTTCAAAACACGATTCCCCTGAAGATATGGATTTTCTATGTTTGCTGCATGTTGCCTAAATAGGGGCTGGTTTACCTACTAAATCGTGACTGGCTCTGAGACCAAGATGCGGTACTTGCGTCTGGGTACATTTCAAAGACTCCAACTCGATGAAGGTTGTTATCCGACCAAATGACCCACTTGATCTTCTTTCTTGATCACCAAACTTATCAGAACCAAGACGTCACACAAAACATGAATGCACAATCTCTCAGCCGAACTGATTTTGCCGTTTAGAAATTATTAAAAAGAAAAACAACGAACAATTTTCAGTGAACAGCACGCTTCCATGTCTTTCACGCGTTTACAGGCGGCTTCTCAACTCCAGTGTCCAAGTGAGTCACTGTTTATTCTCAGAAAACTCGGGCCGTGTTTCCTTTCCCTAAAATTTCGGTCTAAGTTCCCGCAGGCGCAATCCGCTGACGACAACCCTAGCATTCTCGTTTCTAAGAATACGGGTTCAGCCTGGATGTCCCAAGCCGTTTTGTTGCGCTCCCCGGCCAGCTTATTGCCTGCTGTCGAAAGTTACTGTTTAAACTGACAACAGGTTAATGCTATTTTTTTTTTCTGTTCCAACGAACTGCTGCCATCGCACCTCTCATATTTTTGCCTTACGCATCCGCTAGTGCGA
Source organism: Ixodes ricinus (assembly GCA_037355805.1). Taxonomy (NCBI): domain Eukaryota; kingdom Metazoa; phylum Arthropoda; class Arachnida; order Ixodida; family Ixodidae; genus Ixodes; species Ixodes ricinus. Next base: position 9,658 of record JAZHYW010052011.1, read on the forward strand.
AGTCAGGTGACAGAAGCCACATAGCTGGTTGGTCCAGCCAGTATTTATGTTGCACAGCACTGGCAAGGATGAGCAGGGTCGAGGTCTCATTAGAGCTTTCTCTCTGTTTGCGGGGTGAGCGTGTGTAGGCAGAAACATCGACAAGCAAAGAAACGGTTTCGTGAAAAAAAGAAAAAAAATATTTGTTTTGGGGAGACAAGGCGCGGAGAGATGGGGAGGGAAGGAGGAGGGTAGAGGAGGGGGGGAAGGAAGGGAGCCGACATATGCACCATGGTCACCGTGTCCACGGTCCTACTCGACACGAACCCCACGCGACGGTTTTATGGTCCGTTTTCTGCTCTTTTGCATGCTCAAAACAGTTCGTTCGTTTTCCAAGAAGTCGAAGCCTGCTGCCTTTCTGTAGACAGTCGAATTCTCCCAGCCTGGCTGACCATACGAACGAGTCCAGAAACGGGCTCTGGCTGTCGTGCTCTCCGTGAATTCCTTGCCTTTCCCTCACCAGCAGTTCACCAGCGTCTTGTGTTATATGTGTTATCATGCTAAAAGCGCGAAGGCCGTTGCATCGCCTTTCTTCCACTCTATTTCTCCCTTTGACGGGACGGAATAATTGTAACGAGTAATTTCAGTAATTCGTTACTGAAAACGACCATGTCCCGCAAATACAGCGTAGATATGATCTCAGGAATACGGCATAACCCGCCGTCTACTTGAGAACCGGACGTGCCCTTAGAGGCTATTTACACACTGGCGCAACTTGGTTTCAACTCACGCGAGAAAGAGGAAATACAGTAATGCATCACGAGCTAAGTGTAGGAAATGAATGAATGAATGAATAAATAAAGTGTAGGAACGGTTAGAAACGCACGAGTGCGCATCCGTCGTCGCGATCGAACTCCACGGTTCTCTCAGCGGCTCTCCGGCAACCCTCCGAAAACGACTTCTCAACTCGGGAGAAGGGCAGTCGAGCACGAAGAACGAGCCGACGAATTATCGAGGGGTGCGCTCGCTATATAGTTAGCCCGCGCCCACGCTCGCTAGCTCCGAGCGGCGGGAAGCTTCCACTCGACGCGTTAATTCCCGCATCGAAATCGCCGCTCCTCCCCTCCCCGTCCTGGATCGGCAGCCCCTCCACGAAGGCCCTTCCTTGTTCCCCTCCTCGCGTCCTCACTCCTTTCTCATCAAAACTAACTTGCCAGCGCCTGATTACTAGGTAGGGCTGGCTATAGGGTGCTCGTCGTTGAATGCAGCTCACTTTCACTTTCAGTTCCTTTCTTTGAGAGCTCTCTTTTCGCGTCTTCATTTCTACCCCTTTCTCACCTTCCTCCACTACTCTCTACTGCTATCTCCTTCTCCCTTTTCACTACATTCTCCTCTTTCTCTGTGGTTTTTACACGCGTCTGCCGCTTTGCGGCAATTCTCGGCGAGTTGCAGCGTGTCTGCCGCTTGGGGCGGGTCGGGGATCCAGTAATGATGACGTAATACGGAGGTCTCGTCTTCTAAGTTGTACTGGGCGGAGCCTCTGGAGGTTGTCACGTCCTAGTCCCCTTTCTCTCTCTTCCTCCTTCCTTCTCATTCGTTTCTCCCATCCCCCCTTAACAAAATATAAAAACAGTGCACAAGTCTTTAATGCTCTCGTTCGCTTCCGATAAATATTCGCACCTTGTCCACACCAGGAAGTGCCGGCTTGTTTTCCTTTCGCGCGCGTGAGTAATAGTCGAACTTCAGTCGAACCTTTGTCGAACTTTTCGGTTCGACGAAGGTTCCGACTTCTGCGAGGATCGCGACATCCGACAGCGTGACGCCCCGGCTTTGGTGACGTCATTTGTTCCCATTTGGGGACCGGTTTCGATGCCTGGGCGGAATGGGACGCAACACACACCGGTCGGAGACGCGTCCCGGGCATCGCTGTTCCCTCCCTCTTTTCCCGATTCCCTCGCCTTTCCGTAGCCTCCCGGAACGGCGGCGGCCACCGCCGCCGCTGACGAGTGACCACTCGAGCTAACTCCTATCGATCGCGGACCGGTGAGCGAGCGAGAGCCGGCCGGGACAAATTGGCCGACCGCCGGCCGCCGGACGAGCGACCCGCCGGGGCCCGCCCGGCCTCCTCTCCGCCGTCAAACAAAAGACAGTTTTAGTGCACCGTAGGCTAAAGATATCCGTACGCAAAGAAATTGCGGGTCGAGAGTGCGCGTGCGCTGAACGCAATAGAAGGGCTAGCGTATTGCGTACGCACGCAACGCTGGGGATTTTGCGTTGCGGGCTAGCGGGCTTTGCGGAAAGCTCTCGAGAGATCTCGGGCCCAGCGTGAGCACCAGTTTCAAGATGGCGGTTACCTCGACTGGCCCAGCAGGCAGTGGTGTTCGCAGGTCACGTGAAATTGCGGGTGTTCAGCTCGGCAATCCTTTCCGGGACCTACCGCGGTCGAATCAGATCGCCGTGCAGCTGAAGGAGTTCACAGGGAAAATGTTCACCGCTCGCGATATGCATGAACGCTGCTATCTGCTCAACGCTAAGACTCTTCGCGCAGTTCACCGTCTGCGGACGAACGACTCTTCAAGAAATCGCCGAAGTTCTCGCTATACATCAGTAGTTCATGGATTTCTTCCCGCGATAGCGTTGGTAAAAGGTGCCGTTTTTACAGGACGATTCACGAAGGCTCCGGGGTCGAATTTGGCTACGTACTCGTCTCATACCCGTTGTACTCAGCAGAAAAGCGCGCTTGACAAGGCAGCTCCGGCTTGATTTAATTAGCAATAAAATTATTGAAAACATTTTCATTTTCCATATTTTTTTTTTTAGGAGCATGGTGGCGCGCGGAATTCTACGGCTCTTGCAGATTGGATCAAACAATTACACGAGTACACATAAGACTGCTGACATGTAGGAAGGCAAAATCATTGTAGTCCCGCGGGAGAAATGTTTCCCAGTGATATATTTCTACACGTATTACAGTTTAGGATGACGTCGAGGACGACTTCCTAGACATCGATGCTAAGTACGGCGTCTAGGAGGACGTCAAGGACGACCTCTCAGACGACCTCGAAGACGTTACCTAAAACGACGTCTAGCCGTCGTAGATGTAGACACGGTAGCCTCACAGTCCATCGCACGAAGCACCCAACGAGCAGAGATGAAGTCCGAAGCGCACCTTTTGCACACGGCGCTCCGGCGGTGACATCACACTCATGATGTATGACGGCGTTGGATGACATCATGCTGATGACGCTTGATGACGTATTTTTATGGCAGTACTTCGGTCGCAACTCCGACGGACGCCGCTAGTTTTTCACGTACTGTGACAAGTGAGGTCGTCCTAGAGGTCTAGGACGACCGCAAGGACGAGGGTCGTCCTTGAGCAGACGATTGAGCGGCGCGCGCCGCTCAATCGCAATTTTATGGCCATTTACTCTGATTTGTCACTCAATGGCACAAGTAAGGCTTTCGCCTTCGAATATCATGCGAGATGTTCACTCGGCAACGTAACGCACAACTAAAATCGGTCCGAGCAGGTCGTTTTTAGCGTACGCTATGCTATGGCGTATTGCGTACGCAAGAGCCAGCAACGCTTTACTAAAACTGCCTAAAGACAGGGAGGCTAGCTGCGACCAACGGGGACCGCGCCATTCGGTTATCCCCCACACACGGAGGTGGGAGGCTTTTGGAGGCGACATGACGTCACCAGAGGTGAATCCGGGGAAACTCCCGCTTTGGAGGGACACGCCCCCCAACGATGACCAGTGTAGCACCCTCGGACGCTATTGGACAAACTTGGGGGCCTTCACACCGACCGCGATCTCTATTCATCCTCGTCCCCTCCCCCAAACACACTCAGAGTTATCTAAAACTTCATCAGAAATCGGAAAATACTCTCTGCAGTCCGCGACAGATAAAAACCATGTCGCTTGAGTATACCTGACAGCGCAGCTATATAGCTCAGAAAGCCGCATTTTCGAATCGTAAACATGTGGCCAGTGGCACCCGCCCCTGCACTAGGCAACAAAATGGCGGCACCCGCAAGACCATCGGGGAGCAGAGTGTGGATAATCGGAAGCGCCGCGTATTCAGTAACTCCAGTCGCTCACCACCTCAAGGTTGGAACGGGGGACGCGTCGTATACCAACATCCATTTGGATTTGCCGAGTAACTACCGACGACTGGCAACGATAAATGCAACTCCATCGCTGCCGTCTCTCCGAAACCGCAACTGTCCCAGAATGCTGACTACGTCTAGCGGCGCACGAGCTGCTGCTGCTCCCTCACAAACCCTACGGACGAATCGTTCCCCGAAAGATGAACCTCAAAATCGTTTCATTGTCCATTTAGGCGAACGCGAGAACCCGTCGGTTGCATGTCCGCTGTAACCGGAAAGAACGGACGAGTAGAGAACCGCAGCAGAGAGAGTCAGCCGGGACACTCGTCCAAGTTCCAACCCTTTCTTTTAAAGCAAAAGAGTTTTAAATTGCTTCGTTTGTTGTCGTCAATTTTTCTTTTCCACCTTCAAAGCTTCCTCGCGTATTCACTCGGCGAAACGCTCGTGAATAAGAAATAGGGCGAACGTCGGGAGCAAGATGGCCACGCGTATGCAGCGAGCGATGTAGCGCTCGGTTATGATCCCGAGGGGAGTCGTATAATGGCGTCTCATCTCGCATGAAAACGTAAGCACCCGCGGTGAAGTGCGAGTGGCGGCAGCTTTTAGATAAAAACGACATTCATGCATAACCCGGCCGCCTTTCGAATACTCCCTCCTCCCGCGCGCTCGTCGTCTTCGGCAAGCGATGAAACGCCCGCGTCGCTTTCTTGGTTTTTTGCTTAGTTGTTTCTGCGTCGTTTTCTTGTTTGTGTGTTGTGTCGTGTGAGACAGGGAGAGAGAGTATGTCTGTCTGTCTGTGTGTACGCGCAGGTGCGAGAAAGAGTATGAATGTGTGTGCTTACGTGCGTGTGTGTGAGCGCGTGTTGCAGATTGAGAATGCTGGTTTCACAGCTTCGTAGCGTGTACACCGAAGCGCTCTCCACACTTCGTCTTCTCGTAAGTGCAAGCGGAATCAGAACTGAGTACGTTTAGATACGGAAGGATGAATAGTGGAGCGCGTGGGCACGTCGTTCGACATGCATGCGGGTCAAACCCCGCGACATTCGCGATCGAGCAGCAAACGACTGCGAATTCGTGTATCCTTCCTCGGTGAACTTTGATCGAGGCTTCGAGCCAGGATGAAAAAGGAATCCTAAGTGAAAATAATAAAAAAGCCAAATTTATTTAATTCCTCCCAAATTAAACTTTGTCCATTTCAATCATATTTGTTATTAAATCACCAACTAAAAAAAAGTCAGTTTTTTTCGACACGGCCGTAGTATACCGATAGACAGCCAACTTAAAATTAGGTGATGTAAGCCAGGTATACCTGTTAAAGTGCGAACAGAAAAAGAAAAAGTTAAAAAGAAATGTAACCAGTTCGGAAGGGCGAAGTCTTCTAAAGGACAGCTAAGGAAGTCGGCTTTCTTCGGGGTCTATTCACGCAACTTGTCACGCGCGCTATCGGAATGTGACACACTGGTTTACCGTCGACAACCGATTTTTCGGACGCGCTCAATTATTCGAGATCTTCGTGGGACAGTCGCTCACCTCAGAGAAGTTAGCAGATAACAGCGAGTAAAATTTCAGAGGTCGTTCAACTGGTTGGTATATTGCGGACTATGTTTCCATCGTTCCCGAGCGGGACCACCGACACGAACCGAGTCGCCGCCATTTTGCTTTTTGTCTCGCAGTCTCGATACCACGCCCCACGTCGTACGCAATAGTTAAGCATCGTCGGTAGGCAAAACAAAGAAAATGTGCAGATATCCGAACAAGAATCGATGCGTATTTTCACTCCTTCGTCTCTATTCTCGATTTCTGCGCCATCCGTCGTCTAATTTATGCGCGCGGAATTTATATGCACGTCTGACTTTACACCGCCACGTGTAAAGTCATACCAGCTTACTGGATTTCATAAATGCTTATTTGCGCGTATTTTTCTTCGATTGTTTTCCCCTACACTCGAGCAAATCCCTGGCTCGAATTGTGCTCTAATCGAAGCAAAATAACTTCTCACGTACAACCGCAGTAAAAGAAGCGGCTGACAGTAGACTCGCGGACGATATATGAAAAAGCCCGGGCGAGAGGGTCAGGCTTACAAGGCCTGCAGCTCAACTACCATCGAGGCTTCACTCCACACTTGAGCAGCTGTCGCCGAGTTAATGCTCGTTTCTCAAAATATAGACCTTTCCAAAAATCGCCTTCGGCGCGCTGCCATCTTTGTCCGCTGGGCTGTGGAACGACTTCTGGGCATGCGCTGTAGCTCTGTTGCGCGGTATATCAGACTGTGCGCGTGCCTACGCAGCTCGGTGACTCATCCTTTTTCGGCAACAGCCCTAACCTAACCTGTCACCGACGAGAGAATAATCAAAGTACGCGTGCACTATGCTTCGCCTCAGCTTAAGTCCAAACGCATTCCGACGCTACGAGGTAATGGGACTGATCCAGCGGCGTCGAAAGCGCAAGTCACTACGCCTTCGCTGTTTCCTATAGGTTCAGCGATGATGGACCAGAAACACGACGGACACTTTGGCTTTGGGTATTCTAGGTTGTGTTGATCTAATCGGCTCTGTACCGGGAGCGGGCCGTAGTCCACGTTCCCCGAGTCCCCCGACAGACGAGCTTATTCCGCTCTGGCGCGTTCTCTTCCCCATTTTTCCCCGCGCCAAGAAGGGGAAGAAAAAAGAGCAGCGATGAATGAAAGCGACGAGCCGCGATTCCCCAATCTGCCGCGTCAGATATCCGCCTCCTTTTTCGAGTCCCACCGCAAATCCCCCCGAGGATCAGCGACACCACGCAAGGACGCGCAGTGCTCCCCCTTCCCCAATAGTTCCCCCTTTTCATCTTATTCCCTAAGCGGCGAAGCTCAACTTTCCCCAACCCGCGCCGCCTTCTTCTGCTTGTTGTGGGAGTCGAATCATCCCTTAAATGGGAACCTCCTCCTACTCCGACGTTGACTTCCGTAAAAAAAAGGACGGCTTTTCGACGAGACAGCTTCCCTAGATAAGGGGATGCGCAATCGCTTTCCCGTTTCGAACTAGTGTAGTAGAAAATCCCTAACTCTGAGAATTGCATTTTCATACTCCTTCAGATAGTGATTTCGTCTACCCTGGGAAAGCTATTTCACGCATAGCAAAAACTAATGCACATTGCGCAAAAAAAAAACTTTTCTGTTAAGAAATACGAGCGTTTCTATACACGTAGATGCAAAAATCGCATACAAATCTCGTTTTGAAGAAGAAAAAAAAAACTTTTTTTTGCACGATTATAACTATAATCTTATTATTCCCAAACGAACCCTGTGATCCATCAGCCGCCGTCCTCGAAACGTCCCGACGTGTATTTTCCTTTTTCCTTAAGAACCTTTTCTCCCTCCGGTCCCCCATGGGGAACTCCATTTCCCCAAACCAATCTGGCGTGCCATTCCTCTTCTGACAACTCTTCTACCCGACTGCCGTCATTTTGTTCTTTCCCCCATTCTGCATATCGGGAGGCTTATTTCCGATAACCAACTCCCGCTGTCACAAGGCTTTCGTTTTTCTCTCCCCAATCGAACGAACGAGAGTCCCTTTGGGGGAACCGTGACATCCCTCTATCTGCTCACCCTTTTCAAAGGGTGTTTCCCCTTCCTCATATTGGGAAACCGTACGTACACTCTCCCAAACTTTTTCGTGAGCCTTTCCTGTTCAACTTCCGCATCTTCCTTTCCCCAAAAAAGTTCACAGCCTCCTCCGCAAACAAGACTTCTTTCTATCCCTAGCGGGAGAGGGAGGGGTTTTCCTCAGATGATAACCATACCATACTATCACAAAGCTTTGCTTCCTCTCTATCGGAAGAACAAGTTATTTTAGGGAGCCGTGACATCCCTCCGACTGCACGTCTTTCCTCTCAAACGGTGTTACCCTTTCCACACCTTGGGAAACCACAACGATGTACCCTTCACTCCCAGCTTTTCCTCTTTTAGTGCCGCCTCCTCCTTCCCCAAGAGGGAAGTTTGCAGCATTGTCCCTCCCTACGAAAAAAAAAATCTTTCGAATCCTAGCAAATGCTTTTTGGGAACCAGAAATGCACTATCCCTTCTCAGCTTTCTTGCGAGTTTTCCCTATTCAACTTCTCTCTCCATACCAAAGAGGGAAGTTCCCAGAGAGCACAAGTCTTCTCCTTCTCTACAATAGAGGGAAGGTTCTTTTCCTTTATGGAGAAATGCTTTTCCGACGAGGACACTGAGAGCTCCCCGTCCCAGAGAGACTTCGCGGTCGAGTGGAGAAGACGACGTCTACGACTGGGTCGGTCAGGCAGCCGACGGCCCAAATAAAGCAACAACAACACAAAAGTAAGAATGACAGACCGTGTATAGTGGTTCGGACAGTCGCAACGCATCGGTGCTCCATCTAGGCACTCGCCACGGTCCGGCCGCCGACCGTCGATGGAGATTTGGCAGCGTCTGGAGTCGACGGCTCGCCGGTGCGTGCTCTTCGCGCGCGCATTCGAACGGAATCTTGACCAATCCCCCGTAGAATTGGATCAGCTGGCGTGATCTGACCTTTTTCTTGCCCTCTTTTTCTTGATGGGCATTATTTTTATTGTTTTATACTTACACATGCGCACAGACGCGCGCGCGCGCGCACGCACACACACACACACGCACGCGCACGCACGCACACGCACACACACACACGCACGCACGCACGCACGCACACATGCACGCACGCACGCACGCACGCACGCACGCACACGCACGAGCACACACAGCACAGCCGAGCGGAGGTCAGACTTCTCAAAAGCGAGTTCTCGCATGTGTCGAGGAAGCTCGAAAAACCGGCAACGGGCCAGCCAGGATCGACAGATGGATGGGTGGCGGATGAATACGGCAGATTCCTTTGAATCGGGCAGCAACTTGCGCCACCTGTCCGGAAAGACACGAGCCCGGCGTGCCAAGGGGGAAGCGAAGAGCTAATGGCTCGTTCTGCTCGTTCGCCAACTATAAAAGCAGCATTTAGCAAATACACGTCCATCAGAACGCTCACGTGGGAGCGGTATTAATACGACTCGCAAAATGTGGCATACACAACGTCTCTAATGTATAAACACAAAATTTCAAAACTTCATAACTTGATTTAACGGGCACGAGGAACTAATATCAAACCGATCAATCGAAAAAAAAAAACATTTGCGTCAGTACTTTGGTTATACCTGACAAAATCGTCACGCGTACAACACGTTTTACGATCGGTAACTCTCCCTGCAATCGTTCAGTGTACCGAGACCCATACCGCGACTTCCAACGGCAACGCCACTGGATGTCGCTACGGTAACACGATCGCTAACGCCAGCCACTTGAAGTGGAGTACCGTGACGGTGGAAACGAAGTCAGCATCACGTGGCGAGTCGCCAGCCGTAACGCTTTCTCGTCTCGCTTTTGCGTTTTACAATTCTGCCAAATTCGCGCCCCCCCCCCCCAAAAAAAAACAACAACAAAAACATCTTACGTTAAAAATACGCGTGCCACATCTGAAATCGCCAACGATGCTCGGCGACCGCATCGCCTTTTACGCTAAGTCAATCCGCCAAGGGATGTAGTAGTAGAAGCAGTAGGCACTTTAGAACTGCCGGGGTCAAATCCCTGACGTACAATCCTCTCCCCAAAAATATGCGCATAATAAGGCACGGAAACCTCGGAGGGTTTACAATCCTCAAAAGGTACTCCGTCAAAACCCCCACTACCACTTGCGAACTCTTCCAACGGCGCATCTTAACCCTGTATCTCCCTACCGCCTTATTAAAAAAAAAAAAGAATGAGGACGCACGTATACATTTCTCAAAGTCTAATCATGTCTGAAAAAAAAATAAAAAATAAAAGCGATTCTGGCAGTAACATATTCCAAGTCAACGTTCACGAGGCGCGGGCGTGCGCGCGCTGCGCTTGAAACAAGCTCGGAGGCGAGCTTCCCCGCATTTGAAGTCTACGTGCGGCGGTGCACGCTTTACAGGGGGAGCCGCCGCCGCCGCCACCGCCGCATCCCTTTCAAACCAACGCGTTGGAGCGGCTTGTTGCAAGGGGTAGCAATTCTTTCGCTCCCGCACACACGCGCGCAGATACTGACCGGGGAAAACATCTATTGTGGGCCTGGCTGTAAAGAACACCGCTCTTCTCTAAAGTGCAACCCCCGTCGTTTTTGTTTTTTTTTCGTTTTTCTAAAACCCAGCTAGCGAGTTGCGGCTTCGCGAAATACGCGAGTGTATATGGGGTCCATTTGGAGAGAAACGAGCAATTTTTTTCCAACACACGACGACTCCCGCGTCTTCTCTCCGTTTCTCTCCGGAAGCCTAGACTCTGGAGTTTCTCGAAATGAGCTTCAAGCTTTTTTTTTTTTTTTTTTCTGGGAAAACTGGTGTCGTTTTCCCAAGTGGGGGCCATCTCCCCAATGCCTCTTCTACCTTTTCTTTTTTACTTACTTTTTTTAACCTACATTACTCGAAAACCACCAGAAAACAAACGAAGAAAAACGATCCTCATCCTTTCCAAACCGCAGCTGCCACCAGGCACGCATAGCGTGGATACAACGACTCTTACATAAAGCGCTGCTCGATCTACGGGAGTACTAAACATACCAAATTTCTCATCGATCTAAAGTCTGCCTCGCCCCTTCCACCTTACCCCTACAGTCCCCTTAAAGGGGTCATGAAACAATTTTTCTACTTTCGCTAAATACTCTTTAGAATCACTCCGTAACTTTAATTCCCGAATAAACTTGCCTTAGTTTTTTAGTTTTTTTTTCTTTCTAGACAATGGCAGTCGCCAAAACAATTCGAGAAATATGAGCATCGTTCAGCCCCTCAACTCGAAGCCGGAACATGCTGCCACGTGGCCTGGTGCCTATCTCATGCTGCCAACGTTAATTATATATCCACGCGCTGGGGTTTGCAAAGTAGAAAACGCGTGCTGAGCTCCAGGCATTGTTAGATAGAGTTCGGCTATTCTCATCACCGCAGTGGTTGGACACGAGCCACTACCCGAGTGTCCGCCGAGACATTGATTGTTAGGAGCCGAAGTCGCGTGCTCACGCAGTTCTCCTGTCCAATTCACGAACCGCGCTCGACTGTCGTCAGGCGGGTGGTTTCGATCCCACAATTACGTCATCAAGCTTCGCGAAGGCAAGACTGAAAGAAATAGACCCATTTTATCCTCACAATTTCACCGCGACAAAGAAGCTTCTGAATCAGTGGCGGTCTGTGCGAGTATACTTGGGCAGACAAGGACCAGAACGCCACTGCAAAGTCACGAACGTTCCAACCCGAGATCGTTTCACGACCCCTCTAACAAAAAATGCATCGGAGAAAGAACGGTGTTCTTTATCTTGAACAGCTAAGCGGAAATATATGACACAATTCGGGATCATACGTCGAAAATGTATAAACGCTTGCGCACACAACTGAGATAAGCTTACACATGACGCGCAAATGAGACAGTTTTCTTAAGGTACGCGCGAATGACGGAGTTAACTGTCGAGCTGCATAAACACGCCAAGTGGACTTTTCACAATTCAGGCAAAAAAGTGTCAGCGCACCGCAGCTCGGAGCACGTGGCGCGAAAGCTCGCGAAGCAGAGACCCAGGGATCCTTGGTTCAATCCCCACCCCTGTCCGCTTCGACCTGGATGAGCATCATGCCGGCGTGCGGTTGTGTATCACCCGCCACTGCGCTGGCACACGTTAAAGACCCCAGGCTAGCGGTGGTATTGCAGTAGCTAAATTTCTCATTTACAGCGTGGAACAGTGTCGCCGCGCCTCAATGGCACACCGAACTAATGGTGCCTAAACACAAAACGTTTTTTTTTATATATATATATAAAGGGTTGGGGGAGAGGGGGGGGGGGCGAGCTGCCCGACAGTAATTTCTCAAACGCATAACCGTGGGGACGAGGAAAAGTGCGACCGGGATCGGAACTGAAGGTGCGCCCGGGATCACGGGTTTATGATCCGGAAACTCCACACTCCATCTGGTCTTCCGTCTGACAGAAGCAAAGGCGGGAGCTCAAAAGCGTTAACTAGGAGCCACTAGACTCGTAATAAGTGCACTTTGTTACTTCATCAATATAGTTTGAAACCACTTTCCTCTCCAATGGCTTGCGCCCTGGGGGTATACGAAATAAATAAATTAACGATTAGCACCGAGAAGATGAAGTGGCGCCACCTGGCGGCTTTTTGTCGTGACGTGGTACCAAGTATCACGTGACCGCTTCTGCGCTTCGTTGGTAGCATGTAGGTTGAGGTGTGTCGTTCAGAATCCACGTTTGATTCGTTAATTTGAACGAGAGGTTGGGGTTGCATAGGACCTAATTCTTTCGTCGTACATCTCGTCAAAATTAAGCTCAAGCAGCGCGACACCAGTGGCGTCGCGACCAACGGAACAGGACCCAGTGACCCAGTTTCGCGTTATCGTACTCACCACGACAAAATCGGTCATTGTCATGGCTTCGGAGGCTTGTCAAGGGATCAAACAGGTACAAGTATGCTCGTTCGTCTCCACGGCGAAATATCCGAGCGGTGTTGGCAGCCATAAAGCTATCGTAGGATTCCATCGTAACTTACACGCAACTTCCGATCGTTTCACATGGCGTATTCGAATCTGTTTTTTCTTTTTTCTTTTAGGTTTCGTCCCACGCACGTTTTTCTGCGCGATGGCAAAAACAAAATACACCTAGCGAACAGCCTCTGCTACTACGCGCTAAAGAGCACAACCAGAGCAAAGCAAAGCGAAGAAAACACCCGGCGTCGTCACGTGATACTTGTCACCATCGAGCGATCGCAGCGGTCCCGCTAATACATCCCACTCTTCCATTCGCAATTTATTCTACTTCGCTTCCTCTTTGTATTCTTCTTTTCTTATTTATTTATTTTATCCCTTCTTCTCTTTCCGTACTTCTCGTGTCGTTCTACTCATTTCTACCCCATCCCTTCCTGCTTCCCCGCAGATAACTACTCGGCTTCGACGGGCTCATCTCGGAAAGAAGATCCACGAGCCTACAAAATAAACGCGACATGCGAAAAAAAAAACAAAAAAACCTCCATACAAGAAAAAAAAGAAAAAAGACGAGACCGAAAGAAAGAGAGAGTGATCCGCTTCTTCGCCTAGCGGGCGCAAAAGCGCTGCTATGCTTTGTTCATCCCTAAACCGACGACAGTACGGTAGGAGCTACGCGCTCGCCGGAGCGATCACCCGCCTCCCTCTCATCGCAGCTGACACCACTCTCAGCACGTGGGTATGGGCTGGAGCGTGATCACGCGGCGAAAGATAGAAGAAGCCCGACTGGTCGTCCAACGGAGCATGTATACCTTCCAACGCACTGTCAACTCAGCGGTGAAGAACGGAGTACGGGCGCCGGCGAGCGCGAGCAGCACATTAGTCCCGAGCAGCAGCTCCTTATCTCGAGCCAAGATGTATGCCTCGTCGGCCCGAAACCCCCATCGCGCCGAATATGCGTCCGGGGGACGAGCGAGAAAATGTTCGCCGACGTTAGCGCGCGCTATCGCCTCGCGCCGATCGCCGCCGCCGTCGCCGTCGGCCCGAAAGATGGGGAAAAGAGAGCGGAGCGAGGCCTAGGCTATCGCCCGCTCGTAATCTCATAGTTTGTTTTGAGTTTTACGTGCGAGCGAGAAGCCGACGCTACGAAGCACGACAATGTTAATCTAAACGATGCTCGCACTACGCGAGCACTCGTCCTCGGCGGGGACGCTGTCTCAAAAAGAAGGTAGTCTACCAAATTGCCCCTCTCGAATCCCCCGACTTTTCCAGGCTTTCCCCGAATATTTCCACTAAATTCCCTAACAATAAAACAAAGAATTGCGGCGGATTGGGTTGCAGCGGCTGCTCTGGCTGTTCCCGTCTAATCCGGTGAATCGGGTGCATGCGCTGCCTAATGATGCCTCGGGCAACGGTTACTCCGAGCTGCGGGTCATTCGTGCCGCAGCACGCCACACCCCTCCCGCTTCGCTGCGTGTCACTGCGCCGTCCACATCGCCCCATTTTCCCTGACCTGGCCAACTTTTTCACGATTTCCCCGACTTTTCCGGGCGCATCGAAGTTCCCCGACAACTCCAGGTTTTCCAGGTTAGAAGTGGTTAAAAAAGAAGTTCGACAGCGTCCCTGCCGAAATAAAAAAATGAGAAAATTTCGAACGGTCCTTTGTGCTTGTTTGGCGCACCTGCCAGTTTCTGGGAGAGCTGCGATTCGAACTAAGAACGGAGCGCGAAGTTGAGGTCTCATATACTTGGGACTATTTTTTACATACTGACAGATTATAGAGCTTGTGCGGGACGCAGACGCACAAAAAAGTCGAATTTGGTGTTTCGGGTCATATTCATCGTGAGTGTATACTGTCTCAAACTATTCCTTGAGCTTTGAAACCTACAATCCACGCGTTAATTTTTTTTTCCTTTTTTGCGCGGCGGAAATTTTGTAAAAAAAATGGAGATAGGCGGCCGAGTGGGCTAGCGCGCACCAGGTCGGAGCACATGGAGCGAAAGCTCGCGCTGCAGAACCCAGGGATGCTGGGTTTAATCCCCGCCCCTGGCCGTTTCGATCTGGATGAGCATCGTATAAACCGGCGTGCGGTCGCGCGTATCACTACTGCGTGGTGCACGTTAAAGATTCCCAGGCTAGCGGTCTGTACTGCTCTGGCTAAATTTCTCATCTACAGTTCAGATACATGTCGCCCGTTGTGGCAGACTATAACCTCAGGCTGTATAAACACACACACCAAACGCAAGAAAGAAAAGAAAACGAACAACGTCCAGCCCCGCATGTTGCAGAGCCAGGACAAGCGGCCGGGTGATATGGCGCCGATTATATCACATGCCACCAATGTTTATCGCACGCCCGACGAAGAATTAGCGGAGCACAGGGCACATGCTGAGCTCCAGACACGGTTAGGGTGCTGCTATTCCCATCACCGCAGAAAGGGGACACGAGCGGACGAGCGAATGCTCGTCGAGGCACTGATTGTTACGAGGCTCCAATCGAGTGCTGACCCTGCTGGGCTGGTGTAAAATCCGTAAACCGCATTTTATTATCGTCACCAAGAGACTATCCTGTGACTACTGAAAGAAATAAAAACCCTTGTACGATCCTTCAATTTCAACCGCGACAAGGACGCTTCTTGGTCAGTGGCGTTGCGTGCGAGTATATACCCGAGTCACATAGTGCCAGTACGCTCGTGTAAAGTGCGAAATATTCCAAACAAATATCGCTGCACGGCCTCTATTTTTAACTTAGAGAGCAGTGAAAAGCTACAAAATACGCAAAACATACGAGGCTAAAACCGCAACGTCACGGCGCGCTTTGTGCGTTCCGTTGGACTAGAACTACACACTCACAAAAAAAAGACAAACTTGAGTACGTCTTTGGTGCTCTTTGACGGCTCCATCGACTCATACCGTCGGCCGCGCTTCAACGCATGGTGCAACAAAGCGAAGTGTTAATAGATCGTATTACAGCGAAGCTGTTATGTGCCAGGATCTGGAGAAAAAAAATGCGTCCATGGTTATGTGCTAGGATCTGGAAAAAAAATGCGACCATGGATGTAAACAAGAAAATTCCCGTTTCAACGGCACTCCTTCGTTCCGATTCGTCGTGGCAAGTATAAATAAAAAGAGGGGGCAACCCGCGTGAGTCAGCCTTCCTTGGCGTCATTAGATTGTGAAGTCCTGATCCCTTGTTACCACCTACGGTCACCGACTTCTCTCAGCTAGGAGTGCGCGGTGACGAGGCTGAGGACAGAACGCGCCGATCTCACCTTCTCCTCTTCCGCTTCCGCGATGCTGATAAAAAGACTTGGGCTCAATCGAAAAAAAAAAAAATTGGCTTCGAGGTGTTCCTCGAAAAATTGGGTTGAGAACTTGCCCATAAATGATCCTAAGGCAATGATCACGTTAGTCACTAAGAATGAAATAAGGACAATTGAACAACGAAGTCGTGTACGTGTCTCCATTGCAATCCTACGTAAATTATATAGATGTCGTATAGTCGCCGTAAAGTTGTCGTAAAGAAAACAGCTTCGCAGGTCCTCCATCTTCACGTAAAGCGGATGGGCTCCACATTTATTTTTATGATGAGGCGAACGTGCGTGGCAGTGCATAAATCGTAGACGTCAAATATAAAAGAAAAACATTTTTTTTCACGAAACATTTTTCTATAGGTGTTAAACAGTCAAAAAGTTTGCTCCACATCAAAATATAAAATAATAAAAAAAGTGCCGAATGTACTAACGAAATATTAATATACAAATTAACGAAAGGACGGAAAAGAAAAAAAAAGTTGAGATTAACGATATAAGAGGACTGAAAAACGACGCTTGTCAAATATGCCCACGCTAAAAACAAAGCATAATCATTAATTAATAAAACGCACTAAACACACAAAAAACACGATTAAAAATGGACTGCCAAAGAGGGAACTTCAACAAGGCGGCGCTGCTGCCGAAACATCGACGCACGCCGTTCAATAAAATAAGCTAGAACCGACGGTTGATGTAACGTTAATAAGTCAAATATGCACGACAATATAAGAAGGCTTAATCGACGCTTCGAGCGGTACCCACACAACGCGTCGATTAAACCTCGTGTACTGACTCCCACAGAACGCATATTTCTTTTACACCGTACGCACGCCAAAAAAAGAAAGAAAAATGGGACGATGCGAGAGAGACGCGGCGACAGATACCCCCCAAAAAGCAACGGCGCTAATCACAACTCGGCAGTGGGCGCGCTGAATAGCGCGACGAATCAGGGGGCAAGCCGACTTCCAGGCGGATCAACTGCCTCCCTAATTCCCCAGCGAGTGCACACACACCAAGCCCCGGGGCAGCAGACAGGCAAGCGCGGAGGATGGAAATGGGGAGAGACCGCGGCGGACGCCAGGAGACATCCCCAACCAATACAGTACCGTGAACGTGTCACGCGACGGCGGGCCCGCGCGTCGCTGGGGCGCCCCTTCCGCAAGTCACGGGATACTAACACGGCATCGGATTGGCTGCGATGGCTCGTAGCGTCTTCAGCGGTCCGTCGTAAGAAGGAAAAGAGTATACAGTGAATAGATGGATAAAGCGTTCGAGGGGACAAGAAAAACGAGATGGATGGGAAGCGAGAGTGATAGGGAAAGAGGTAGGGAAACGAGGAAGGAGCCGCACGGAAAGAGGCGGAAAAAAAGGGGGAATGATGGAGAAGTCGGCTGAGAGGAAGAGAGCGGATGGCAGGAGTGTAGGTGCAAGGAGAGAGTGCGTGTAAAATTAAAGGGGCCATGAAATTATATTTTTTTTAGTTCTTCCTCCTTAGCTTTGTTCCCCAACTCAAAAGCGAAATGAGAAGTCACGTGGTCGTGACGCGCTTGGTCACAGTGACATGTGCGAACCAGCCCTAGGGCCCGGTTCACGCACACCTGCGTTTGACTACGAGCGATTGTGACACAACCGGTTCTTGAGCCTCTTGTGACGGTTCACGACTGGCTGCGCAGTTGCACAGCCGGTCGTAGGCAGTAACGAGAAAGACGTGGGGAAAAGAGGGAACAAGGAAGAAGCTACAGGGAAAGAGAGAAGGGAAATAGGGAGTGAGGTAGAAAGCGGTTCCCCAAATGAAGAGGGGGGACGTTAGCAGAAATGGGAAAGTGAGTGAGAGACGGAGATGGGAGAGAAAGAGAGGTAATAGGGGAGAAAGAGGAGGGAAAGCGGGGGGGGGGGGGGCTGACACGTCGGCCCGGATCACACGACGGCCTGGGAAATCATCGATCTCTTCACGAGGCGGATGAGAGGGGGAGGAGGGAGAGAGAGGGAGAAAGCGTGGCTCATGGAGTGGCTTTCAGATCCCTCCGGAAACACGGCAGCCCAAGTCCCCGCCAAACTCGACGAGCAGGGCGACGGAGCGCACGCAGTAGCTGCGCGCAACAAAGCAGCAGCAGGAGCTGCGACGGCGAGAAGGCCGGTGACGATGATCATGATTGAGGGTTTTTAATCGCAAGACAGCGGCCATGCTGCGCCAAGCTTCGTGGTAATCGCATCCTGGAGGTGCGCCTGTCGTAAGGAGGAAACTCTGTGGCGGAATAGTTGCTTCAACTGGCGCAGAGGCGGAGTGGTTCGCGATGAAATGAAAATACGGGGGAGAGCGCTACGCAGTAACCCCAGCGTGACGTCACGAGGTCACGTGACGCCAATGACGTCAGAACCTGACACCGCGATGTATGTCACGTTGTAGCGTAACTGGACGTCACGTCACGCCACGACGCTGAGTATCACGTGGCGTAACACGTCTAGGTTTTCCCGCCCCATGTTTCAATTTCCCCGCCAAATGTACCTCTATCGAAGTGCTTACGGACGGGCACGTGCAATCTAAAACTATATAGCACTTCCGTCCCGCTAGTTGGTCTAAAGCCTCCACTTGGGCCAACGAGACATCGGCAATGAGGGAATGGACGTCGAGTCTGAGCCCCGGGGGCCTTCGGACGGGCGACACCAAACCCAACCACGAACAAGACGCTAAAAAAAAAATCGTTAAATTGGGAAAGGGGAAGAGAAAAATTCGCTACATATCGGCGCTTAGTGCGTAACCCGCGTCAATGGGCACTTTCCCAGACGCATTTCTTTGAGGCAAATTACGTGACCACGAAATGCGTTTTAGAGAATGGCCGCCGCGGTGGCACGTCGCCGAGTGCCGAGGCTCGCGTTTGTCGTTTGCCCCTCCCCTCTCGTATACGACGGCCGGACAATACTGGCCTGGAGCAACACCTCCTGTCAGACTCCTGCGGTACTCGCTACGAAGGATCAAATTACGTGTGATCAATTACTTTCTGGGGTAATTTTAATAATCATCATTTGAAAGCATTTATTAGAAAGTAATCGCAAGAGTAATCCGATTACTTTTGGAAGTACTACAACTTGTAAGCTTTACTATTTTTCTCCGTCCTTTCTAATGGCGCCCATTTCTTTCCACAAATTTCCCACCAAGGAATTTTCGAACAAGGTCTCCCACGGGAGGACATGGCTTCCCAAAATCGGTGGATTAAGAAGATCAGTAGTTTATAATTCAGCGAGCCTACTCAAATAATGGACAGTATCAATACCCCGTTTTCGAACCGGCAAAAAAAAATCTGTCGCTTTTTTAAAAATCCCAAGTTGTCGGAAAAGTAAAGATCACTTTTTTCACCGAGTAACGGTCAATTACTTTTCTTCTCGACTAATCGGTAATCTAATTGAATACATCTTTTTTTAACCAAGAGTAATCGTAATTGTAATTCATTATACTTTCTTCGAGTGACATGTACAAAAGACCGCCTCCTACGCATAAGAAGGCCGCAGTGCTGGGTTTGTGACGTCACCTAAAGAAGGCCAACGCGGGACACGCGATTTTTTGCGCACGAGTGCCGCGCGTCATCGTTCGGCTTAGGGCTCGTGTCCAATTTATCTGCCCTACGGTTCGCCTTCCTTTAGTGACGCAGAAAACATTCAGCGCTCAGGCCTATACTCACACTCAGAAGGTGCTCGCTAGCCGGGCAACTATACTGGCTGTACTCCGTTTCACGTCAACTTCGACCGCAGCAGGCGCGAAACGACCTCCGGTGCAGTTAAGCAAGCAGCGCCAAAAGGGCACCGTCACGCACAAAAAAAAAAAATCATCAGCCATTTTATTTTGTGAAGTTGGATGACCAGCAAAGCTGTTTAGAACACGACACAAACGTGACACAGAATTTTGAACAAAGGTACGAACTATCACCGCCCCGAGGACCCCGAGGAAACTAGACACGCGCGACGGGAGCGCCACCCCGGGAGAGCGGAAGGAAAGTAGGCACGCGAGTGCTTGGACCGACGACAAAGAGAGGGCGGTGCGAGCGTAGACATGGCCGACGCGGGTCGCACAGCGGCAAATCTTTGAGAAACCTTTCTTATCTACCTGAGAGTCTATACTGATCTCGAAAATAGTGACTATTGATAACTGACCTACTGAAAATGCATATCCAAGTGATGAGACGTATAAGCTATTGCATAGAATGAGGCGACTTTGCATCAAATGGCGGGACCTTGGTCTTTGTTGACGCACATGAAAATTCCCCGGAACCCTAGCCATAAACAGCTTCGCTGAAATAAACCAATCGGGCACAAGAAAAAAATAAATAAAGAGCAGGATCGCGGCAGATTCACTGTGCGTGATCGGTTTAGTGAATAATAGCAAAAAAAAAAAAAAAACTAGAAACGGTTAGCATTGTGACAATGCACTTTCGGCGGCGTCGTTTAGTTGGCTGCATGGGATCGCAGCGTCGGTTGCGGTCCGACTTAAATGGGCCCTAGACCACTTTCTACGATAGTCTATTTATAGTCATACCTTAATTTACGGTTTCTAAGCATCCTAAAAAATATATATATTTATGAGCGGCCGATGTCTCTGTTGAAATCAGTATCAAAATATAGACACCAGATAGAGCCACTGGACGAAGAAGGGTACAGCCCCGCCCTTCCAGCCACTGATCTCTATTGTAGTAGGCTGGCATATCGCCACGAGAAGCGGCCGCCGAAATTGAAAAGGTAGAGCGCCAGACAACGGATGAGAGGAGGAGCCTAGAGTGCCTTCATGCATACACACGCGCGCTTTTGCTTGAGTGGTGACATCACTGATCTCTATTGTAGTAGGCTGGATCGCGGATCGGGAGCCCGTCGGTGTCGCCACCGGCGGCCATTGCTTGACACCAGGCAATACGCGCAAGTCTATGGGAGAAACGCACAAAAGTAAGAATATTGAAGCCTGTACGCTGTGCTCGGAGGCGAGTATTTTATGGTGTGCTGCGATCCTTATGTCAGGTGTTTGAAGATCGAATCGTTATTTGTCAAACGTTCGAACGCCGATTTAAAAAAAATCAAACGTACCGAAGCACCTACGGCTGAGCTCGGCAAGCTTGCTGTCGTAGTGGAGTAAACAAAAGAAGTTGCCGTCAATGAAACCGTCCTCGGGGAAGCCCAGAAGTTGATGAATGACAAATAAGTTCCACCTCGACAGCGGCTTTCCGGGAGTGAGCGAATTCCGCGTAGCAAAGCCTTCAAGCTTGTAGTCTGCTAAACCCAACTCAACGAAACCGCCACCGACTCCACGGTAACTCTAGGTAACCTCGCCTCATTGAGCTGTATTGAACCATGGTTAAAAGCGCTAAAAAGACGTACACAAGATAGAAGACCTTGTGTACGTCTTTTTAGTGCTTTTAACCATGGTTCAATACAGTCAACACCAACTAGCCCAACAACAAGTTCTTTTACAGTTCATTGAGCTGCACTACAGCGGAGTCACTCTCGACCACAAAATATTTATTTATAAGAACTGCGAGGGCTGTCGGTTTTAATGTTTGTAAGCAAGCTATTTGACGGGCTTATCAAAAAGCTTCCAAAAAGTTTGAATGCCGACAACAGCTTAGAAACGGGGGAAACGGCACTTTTTCTCGTTCTTCCCATAGAGTACTACGCATTGGCTGGTGTCAATCAATGGCCGCCAGTGGCGACACTCGGCCCCAGCTGCCGAGGCCACGATCCGCGATCCAGCCTACTACAATATAGATCAGTGCTTCCAGCCCTTCCTCGTGCGACGGCGCCCTCTGGTGAGAGAAATCGGCCACGCATACATGTTTTTGTTTTTCTTTTTTTATGAATGCTTATGTCTTGTAGAGTGATAGAATGATTTATGACCATAAATAGACTATTGGTTGGTTCACACACTTGCGACTGCTTACGAAAGCCTTTTAGGATCCGTTACGAACAGAGAACACTTGGCATTACGTATATACCCTTTACTTTTTTTATGATAATGCAATAAATGCAAAGGTGCAAGCGAGCCGGACAAGAATAACGATTATAATAATCCCTGGAGAATAAGAACGATTAAAGGACAAACACAAATCTCCAAACACAGCAAAGTGACTTGCCTGCTGCAGCGACTGAAAAAAATCCGCCTGGAGAGGTCCCTGGTTCGATACCCGGACCAGGCGTATTTTTTTCACTCGCGCAGCAGCAGTCACCTTGCTGTGTTTGGAGATTTGTGTTTGTCCTTTGTCTCCCTTCTTCCCTCTCTCCAGATATTATTAAAGTTATTATTTCTTTTCTTCTCGCGTTTTTTTCATCTAAAAACATTTGGCAATGTTATAAACTTATAAAGGATCATGTCTTATAGATACTACGTACATTTGATCTCGCAGATACCGCAAAACCTTCGCTCTAGTGAAATGAGGTTCCACCTAATACATGGCGGCAGCGTAGCAGTGTGTCCTCTCGCAGTAAGAGATCACAAGAGCTCGGCCGTAAGCAAACGAACATGCGTGAAAGGGCCTTTAACTGACGGCCAAGTGCCAAAGTTTTCCCCATGCACAGGAGGTCTGCGCACGGAAGACACATGATAGATAATTGGCCGAGTTGGTACGTACATGGTTGTACACGTATTCGTCTTGAAAAAGAGCGACTATAACACGGACCAAGTTAGAGCGACTGGACGACGCAAATGCCGTTCAGTGTCGTCCAGTCTCTTTCTCTCTCCGCCCGTGTGTAGTAGTCGCGCTGTTTCGAGACGAATGAAATAAACATGACGCCGCAGCACCGAAGCCCGTCCGACATGCACGGGAGAAAGTGTGTGTGTGTGTGGGGGGGGGGGGGGGGGGGCAGCGTCTCGGAAGCCGAAAAGAAGGCGGCAAGCGCTCGATCGATTAATTAATCCCCGGTCTCGGCGAGACCGATAGAGTGCCCGTCTGCGGACTCACCTGATAGGTTAATTAACTGACTCGATCGCTTAACCCAATTAGGCTACGCGAGGGAACGTCTTCCGGTCAGACGCGCTCTCTCCCGTCACGGCACTCTCTGAGTCATCCCAGCTCCCTCGCTCTGCGTAGGTGCAGCAGCATGGGTGCAGAGCCTTATAATCGCGTACGGATTACCGGCGTGAATGAAACCGTTGTGAACTGGAAGTGCCGGTTGGCCTAGGTCACGTGCAACTCGCGTAGCCGAACACGGGCAAGGAGAAAAAAACAAACAATTTAAATCACTTTTTAGTATTAAAAAAACAACTAAGAACTGCTTGTCTCTTTGGTACATCACAAAGGCGCGTCTCTGCAACATGATGGTCGGTGTCACCTGTGGCTACGTCAAGTGGCCAGGCAACGCCATAACGTCACAGTGTCGTGATCATCAAGAGAACCCATGGTCACGTGAGTCTTCAGGTCATGTGAGCGCGTGTCGAAAAGTCATACCCGTCAAACGGCGCCACGCGGTACCGCAGTGCATCCAATCGCACGCGCTTGTCTCCAAAATCAGGAGCACGGAAGCGGTGACTCGTTTGTCTAAGTGCTTACACGTGTCCCATGGCTTTCAGTGTGAGCGGAAACAGTCCTTCAAACTTTTTCTTCGGCCGTATCTATCGGTTTTTTTTTAGAGCTGTGCTTTGAAATGGAACGTGAAGTCGAAGTCCCGTGCTCCGGGAAACTTTAAGAAATATAAAAGAGCTTACGGGAACCGCAGACGTACAAAAAGCCGGATCGAATGTTTCAGCTCGTCCGCGAGGGGAGGAGAGGGGGGGTAGGATACATTTAATCATTTTCTATTTGACTCGCTTCCTACGCTTTAGCCCGGCCACCTAAACCGATCCCATGCCAACATGGTTGTCAATAAAAGTAATAGCACACCCGATTACACGCTCATTTCCCCTCGCAAAAGCCGGGGAATAGAGCTTTCTAGCGGTTCGATATATAATTAATAAAATTTAAAAAAAGACGGTTGAAAAAGGAAAAGATAGAAAGCTGTCTACGGCGCTGCCGCGTCGCTCTCAGGTCGCTTTCCATGCATTTTATGGAAGCCCGTCGCAAAGAGGTTGTCAGTGCCGTCGGCAGAACGGGCTCTGGGAGGGGGCCCGTCGCCGTACACACCCCCGAGCGACACGGATCCGGCGCTCCCGACCCCGCACACCGCGCCCATGTTTTCTATCGCCTCGACGTCGCGATAAAGCGTCGGTTTCCAGCGTCGCCAAGCGGCGATTAAGATGTCAACGCCGACCGGAACGGCTGACAGCACACGCTTGCTTGCTTTCTCTTTCTCTTGTACATTTTTTTCTTCTTTACGGCGTCAGCCGTTATTAGAGGTTAGACGTGGTAACTCTGGAGCGAGGAGACAAAAAAGCACGGACAGACACGAAACTCCGAACGCGTTCGGAGTTTCGTATCTGTTCGTGTCTGTCCGTCCTTTTTGTCTCCTCGCGCCAGGTCGTCTATCCTTAAGCAGCTCGCCAGCCTACTTGCTTTAACTTCAAATTGAGGAGGTTTCGCGAAGGATCCACGGATGAATGAATGGATGGCTGCAAATGGCTGTACCCTTCATAACGGGCGGTAAGTCGCGCCACCTAGCCTAACCACGGGGGTTTGTTTCGTTGTTGTTTAGCGGACCCCGTGTGGATCGGCGAAGAAGACGAAGGACCCCGTTCGTGATGAGGGGGAGGGAAATGTATAGCTTAAATATAATAATGATTCAGTAAATGGATTTAACTAAGGGCTAGTGTGAAGTAGACTTCTCCTATTGACACATACACGAAAAAACTCACCCGAAAATTGGAACGTTTCATCTCAGTCTGTGCCTTCGCGAACCCCAAAGGGTCCGCGGACCCCCATTTGAGAACCCCTGCTCTAGGGTCATGACTGGGAGATTTCTCCGCCGAATTTAGCGGGGAATATTTCTCAGCTAAATCTAGCTGAGAGATGCTGTGACTTGACCGTGACGTGCATCGCGCGATGGCATGGCGCGTGATACCATTGCGATACATGACGTCACAAAAAAACGTACAAGTATGCATGAAAAAAAAAGAAAAAAAAAACTCAGCGCCCATATAACGCTAGTCTAACGTCAGTACGTAGAACGTAACCGCAGACCTATAGGCTATAGCCGACACATGATTCGAGGTTCATAAGTTTATACGGAGTGTCCGTTGGTCCCAGCGCTTGGAATTGCTTTAGACCGTCATTCTGTAAGCATACACAAATACCTGGCTTGCTTGTTCTACTTTTTAACACGAAACCATTAACTCTCTCAGGGAGCGAAGCCGGCGTTGTCTGCAGCAGCGAAAAACGGCCCCTAGGTTCCCATTGGCTGAGCGAAACGCCACCTAAATTCCCATAGGCCGAAAGCACAGCAACGCAGATGCTTCGTCACGGAAGCCGGCCGGGCGCTCAAGGTCAAAGCGGACGCGCCTCAGAAATAAAACACAAAGAAAAGCACAGCAACGCAGATGCATCGTCACCGAAGCCGTCGTGGAGCCGGCGGGGTTCTCCGCGCCTGCGCAGTGGGGGAGCCTGATGTTACCGCCGGAGCGTCGTGTGAAGAGGAATACGTGGCGCGCTGCTTGCAGGAATGCGCTGCGTGAATAGGAATGCTTTCGCACTCCTACACGTGAGCAGTCGTAAGTGTCTTTTTCTTGTTCCCTCGACCTCTTTATGAGCGAATCCTAAGCAAACTTCGTGTTCGTGGCAAGGTGGCTATGTAATTTTTGCTGCGAACGATGCAGGCGGCATCGCATCTGTTATTTACTATGCGTACAGGAATGGTCAGGCGCCCAGCGAATATGATATATTAGCTTCTGAACGGCAAGTACAGCGACCGAATGGTCTTTTTTTTATTTTTTTTTGTAGAGCGCTAATAGATATATTATTATTATTATTATTATATAGGCATTATGTTTATATACATATATAGCAAAATAACAAAAAAAATTGAATTGCAGTAATACTACAATAAAAGTCGGGTTGTGTCGCGAGGAGCCCTTCCGCGGGAAGCAGGCAGTTATGTGAGAAAATTGTGTGAATTGGTTTTAAATTGGAAAGACTTCACAGGTCGTCGACGAAAAATATTCTTGGAATATCCCCAGTGGTTCGCAAGTAGTTTAATGAAGAAACGTTTATATACGCAGTACAAGACGGTGCACAATTCGATCTCATTTCAACGACAACCTGCGCAACGATTTAGGCAATATATTTGTTGATATTTTTTTTCCACGACAAAGATCAGATTGATTGGAACTCTCTTTTCTCTTTTTTTTTCTTTCTTTTTGCTCATTGTTTTGAGCGACAAGTGGGGTTCTTTAAGTTAGGTTTGTTTGCGGTTTCCGGTTTGTGGGCGCCCATCCCATTCGGCGGTGACAGCGGCGGCTGCTTTGAGCGGTCTTGACAGCACAAGTGACAGCGGACACGCGTGAGCGAGGACTGACCGTAAAGAGAAAGGGGTGAAAAAAAAAAAGAAATTCATCGTCGTGATGACGTGTGAGTGGTCACGCGAACCGAAACGGAGAAAGAGGGTTTCAGAGAGAAAAGGAGGAGGTCACAGAAAAAACGGGGAAAAGTAGGGAGTAAGGGGAAGGATAGGGAGAAACAGCGACGGTATAAGGGAATTGAGAAAATAAGGGAAGAAACCGGAGACATTATTAAGAACAGAGAATGCGTAAAAAGCGAGAAGGAAGATAAACATGGGGAAATGTTGGCAATAACAGCAGGAAGGGGGAAGAAGAATGGGAATGGATAAAGGGAAGCGGGGAAAGGTATGAGGAAATAGGGGCCGAGGAAATAAATGTCAACGAA
>JAZHYW010052014.1:0-18843 GCA_037355805.1 Ixodes ricinus
TCATGGCTCGTTAATATGGACCCCGTTAATATGGATACCCTGCTATAGAGGCACAATTTTGGGGGACAGACTCGTTAAATACACACATTTTTGTGCCATTATTTTGGACAACTCACATTGTGCACGATTTTTGGGAAAAACACAAGTGTCCAAAACATAATTGTATTTGTTTTTTGTTGTTTTTTTTCCAGTAAAAACAGAGAAGTTGACAGCCAATGTGCATTGTAGATTAAAGGTGATTAACATTAACACAAGTCCTTTTTTTTAAAGAAGAACACTTTCTAAGAAGGTTGCCTTACCAGAGAAGCCTAGTTTCAGGAGATGCTCCAGCTAAGCGTTATGCTGCTGCTGAAATTACTGGAAGTCGAAAATAAAGCTACAGAAGAGATCCAAAGTAAAGACCAGTAGCTTTCCTCCCTAGTGAATAGACGTGAAGTTCTTACAAAACGTTAGTGGAACTGAGAAAATCTTGAAGAGTTACAGCCAAGAGAGAAGATAGGAAAACTCTTTGTGCTAAGCTGCTACAACCGAAAAAAATAACTAAAAACATACCTCGTCCCATCAAGTTGAAGGTCAACTAATGTAAACTGCCCCTACCAGGGTGTGCAACTCCAACGCAAAAGGCTCCAAATGAAAACCCAGTTTCACTTGATATCGGCACCCCCATGTTTCTACCCGACTTTCGTCTCCAGATAATATACTATATTATGAACATGTTTAGACTCTAACTTCCCAAGATAAAAAGTATTAGGAAGGTCTGTTCAGTACCAAGACACTGACAGCTGGCTCCTCATAACTTGATTAACTACCTTAACACAACTAATTAGATAATTATAAAGAAAAAAAAAACTCTTAAAAAGAACTAATATTTCTAAAAAAAAGAAGTTGCAGTTCTTTAGCGTAAATTACTTTCGCCAGTCATTCATTCATGATTTTCTCGCGACCTACAGACAACACCAAACAAAATATTACTGTCGCTGACCTGGAGGCAGAGTGTAGTTGCGCTCGTCTCTCGAAAGGGTAAGGCCGTGCAAGAGGTAGTAGCTCCCAGTGCCACAGTCCCCGGCGTCAAAAGCACAAGGCAGCACGTTGCATGCCTTCAGAGAGGATGGTCAAAAGGGGAGACACAGAGAGAGAAAGAAAGTGAACCGAAAAAAATGAGAGAAAGCCCAACAGACATGCATCCAACACCCAACAAACAAAAAGCTCAGCCAAGGCCCAAGATGGCTTTCATGGAAAACGTCAAAAAATACCTCGTACAAGAGAATGTATATCAGTACCTGAAGTGCCTGTGCCAGCATTTCAATCATACCTCAACTTCACCGCAATTAAAGCTTCATTATACTATCAGCCTTTACTATCGTGAGATTAAACTGTAATCTCAGTGGTAGATGTTGTTGAAGGGAAGCTTTAGAGGTTCTTGAAAAATGTGCGAAGAAATGAAAGCAATTGCTGTAGCACAGTTGCCCAATGCGGGTGGAATGGTGCCGTCACATACCTAAGGACGGAGGTGCGACGTGGTCAATTCTCATAGCCGTCGTGGATGCCACTGACGATCACCACCAGTGATCCGTGAAGTAAGAGGGTAAGAGCAATGGAAGTTACTAAGACCACCCAACATTATGCGTAGCAACTGGATACTGCCAAAGTGAGATTTCGCATAACGCGAGTAATGTTTGAAAACAAGTGTTTGAGGCAGACGACACGGAAGTTTCTCTTTTCGTCGCGTCGTAACTGGTGGGGTGCCGGAGCTCCCCTTTTCTATCTCCGCGCTAAGCGGCCGACGAAAAACCTGACTTGCCTCTCCTCGTGCCAAGAGGGGAAAGAAGGGTTTCACCTTCCCTCTCCTTATGTCAAAAGGGGAGAGAAGAATGTTTTGCATTGCGGCGACGACAACCCACGAGCTCGAAATCCCTGCAAAGTGTTGCCCGTAAAGCTATCACTTTAAAAACGAGTTAGCAGGAAATTCGAGTGTAATTTTGTCCTGTGAATATGAATATGACAAGCACCTGACCCCAACGTATAAATAAAAGCGAGAGAAACCGAAAAACCAAGCGCAGGATGAAGCGTCATACCCAGAGGTACGACGCTTTGCGCAAGCTGCCTGTGAGGGAACGCGTGCAGCGTTTTTGACTGCTTGGGTAAGGCTTGAGGAAGGCACGGAAATGTTGAGATCTCTGTATAATGTCATTGTTTTCTCCTCAAACCAAATGCGCTGGAAAGGGGTCTTCAGCGCTATTTTGAAAGTGCTGTTGTGAATAGTTGGGGCATCATTCTGAAATATAATTTTGATATTCGTGATCCTGGAGGTCAAATAAAGAAGATTTAAGTTTTCTCTCAAATACAGAACCACTCGGCTTCCTTTAAGCTTGCAGGCTGTCACGACTGGAACAGCGGGGCCAGCGCATGCCAATTTGGTACATAACTGGAATGAGCACAATAGATGTCCAGCAGTTGTTGAAATCAGTTGGCCCAACTAGGAAACTCGAAGAAAATAAAACCCGCAATTAAAATTAGTGGGATATCGATTTAATGGACTGCATACTAAACCAGTTGCTTGACCTAGGAACCTGTCATTTTTTATATAAAGAAATAAAAAAGAGCTAGTGGAAGCATTTTTCTAAAGTGCTAACATTATAAATTGCTTAGGTAAAAAAAATATATATGTATTTTTGCTTTTTTAGTGGTTTAGTACTTTGCTAAGCCTTTTGAAATAAAAATTAGCATTTGGCATTACTGAATTGTTCTTTAACAAAATAAAGAGACAGCCGAGACACCAATTGCCATGGTGTCTCGTGTAACTCTTTAGTCAAATAAATGCCACAGTAACTGTGAACACCACAAATGTGAGACATAATTGGCTTAAAATGTTCCAGTATACTGATCTTGGGCCAGTGTTGGTGTAGCAGCTGCACTACGCTGGTTCTACCAGAAAATAAACTACAAGGCAGATCTTTAAATCCTTCCGACAGTCTTTAGCACACTGGCAGCAGCACCCTACAGGCTTTGACAATTCCACAGCAAAAATGTCAGTCCATCCAAAACATGTCGCGGTCCAACTATTTGGTCCTTCGGGAGCTGCTTTGGGTATCCAGGCCCGGATATGGCCCTGGCAATATAAGTGCATTCTTACCTGGTCGCAGTACTTGTCAGCAAGCCAGCTGTTGGCACAGCTACTGCTGCAATACACTGCAATGCAGCACATGGACAAATAAAAACATAAAATGAGTACAAAATTCAGACACACGGCCAAGGAACACAGCAATTGACTTGACAATTCACCTCCAAAAAATAATAAAACCTATAACTCATCATGTAATCAATATCAAATTTTCTTGACAGAAGGACTTAACGCAGTGGAGTGCTGATGACACATATCAGAGAGATGAAACTACATTGAATTTCGGAGTTTACGTCCTAAAACGGCACAAGGCATCTGGACACTCCAGCAGACGAACGTGCAACCAAAGTCTCGGTGACACGGTACACGCACCACAGAAATGCCCTCATTAGAGGGCAAGCAACCCAGCTGGGATTCCGTTGATAAAACAGCAAATTCTCCCCATATCCTCTATAAGCAGCAGATCAGAGAACTCTCTAAAGCAGACAAAACTCAACAGGTCTGGACGATGCATTCATGACATGCAATTGTCAAGTCAGCAATTGTGTATTGCGGGGTCAGGTGAACGGAAGCCTTCGCAGCAAATTGCGTCCGTAACATTTCAGCTACAGACGAGGCATGCACAAAGAAAGAGTCAAGCTGCTTACTCCTGCTGATGTCGGGCCTGGGGAAGCTGAAGAAGTTGCGAGGCCTGAGGGTGACTGCGCCTCCGCCGATGCAGTCACCTCCATCCCACTCGCACTGCGTGTTGTTGCACGCCTTGTCACAGTAGCCGTCCCTCACCCAGGACGTCGGGCAGCCCATGGCACAGTCCGGCACGGGCCATGCAAGCCGGACCTGCGCAAACACCGGGAACACCGGGTTGATTCAAGCGGCCAAAGAACAAAGTGCTATCTGGATTAACCAGCCAGTTCGATCAGTTACGTCGTAGCTAGACTCGTTTGAGAGCTGCACGAAGAATTTTGACATTAATTTTCTCCACTGTCTAAAACCGGTACAATGGTCCTTGGCTGGCTTGCATCTCGTGCATGTCGAAAATTCTGCCACGCGTAGCTTCACGGATACCATCGGCTAGAGAAGTGGCAATGAGACGTGGCTTCTTTCGTTTTAGATCTGGTCAGACGACACCGTTGAGCTCTTCCATAGGCAATTTCTAATGAGCAAGAGAATGGAAAATGGCTGCCGTGCATGCTCATCAACGAATACCAGTAATTGACTCACAACGCTTGAATGCAACAATATGGCTCTTCTGCCATTACTATTAGGCACAGTGTATACAGAAGTTCTAGTAGTAGTAGTTTTTGCATCTATATGAAATTAAGTGCAATCCATCTTGTGCAGGAGTGAATTACTTATGAGTCTAAAGGCCCGTTCACACTCTTGCAACCGAGTACGACCGAGAGAGACGAGATCTGTTAAAACTTGCTAAAATTTCATAGTACGAGAGAACACACAGGGGCCTTAAACACACTGACATTGTGGCGCCATCTATGCGGTGACCCTGGAACTGCATTTCCGAAGAGCAAAGGTTTTTCGGGATTTCCGAGGTCAAATGTGCGTAATACCCATAAGAAAGGCTTGTTTATAACATTGACAAAAGTTTTCGAGCCAAGAAAGAAAGGATAATACGCGAGAGAAATAAAAAAATATGCCGGACCGCCAAGTTTACACTGCTACCCAATAGATGGCGTCAGTGTGTCCTCTGGTTTAAGAAGTTTTAAGGAACCCAGGTTTAAGAGGTCGTAAGAGTGTGAACGGGCCTTTACAGGGCAGACTTTTGCGATGCAGGTTTGAGGCGGTAGGGCTTGCCTTGTAGCCGCCCGTGTGCGTGTAGAAGTCTTCGGGCCAGACCTCCTTGCCGAACATGACGTCATCATTGAGGTAAACGAAACGCCTAGATAATCCCGGGATCCGGTGCAGATGGCTCTCGATGGCTGGGGAACTGTAGGTCGGCAGGTGGCTCAGATTCCTGAAGATCTCCTGCAAGAGCAGTGTATGCCAGTGCCATGATCAGCTGAAGGGTTTGCACATTCTATTTCAGCCGCAACAGTATCTTCTCAGTTGTAGTACAAGCACAAGAAGCCTGTCTTTCTACCGACAAAAGTTATAGAATAAAGTGCAATCTACTTATAACGATAATGAGAAAGACCCAAATCTCAATCGTTATAACCGATTATCGTTGTATATAGACTAGAAACTGATTGTTATAGGCAGTAGTGTTATATGTGGTATCGTTGTGGATTGCACTGAACCAAAACAAGTCATGAGGACAGTAATGGTCCTTAAATTTGGACACAAGGCGAGTAGGGAACAATGCTTACCTTGTGAGTCACAATGGTGATTCGAGGATTGTCCAGGTTGAGCCAGGAGGGAATCTGGCCGTTGGTGACCACAAAGACCCTCCTCACCCACGGTGCATGCTTCTGGAGAGATCGGAGCGAGTACTTCAACTCCTGGGAGGAAATAAAAATATAACCATAAAACATTGCAATTACCACAGCTTCAGTTCTGTGGTGGCTGGTTCACACATGCAGCACAGCGCTGAGATAGTGCAAAGTCAGTGCTGCACCAGTGCTACTGTCAGTGCTGCACCAGTGCTAATATAGTGCAAAGTTAGTGCTGCACTGTATGTGTGAGCAGGCCTCCAGTTATGTTTTCTCAACAGGGAGCAAGACAGTGGCAGGAAGTAATGCAAACCTCCGTTACGACACAACTCTTACTTTTCTGTAAAAATGCTTTGAAATATGTTGATCTGCTATGACCTGCTTACTTTTTGTAGAGCACACTACCGGTGGAAAGCAAGATTATCGACTAAAGGGTATACGTAATGCATTTCCTAATACAAAACTGCTCAGGGTGCACGTACAGAAGACGTGTAAGCAGTACTTACATCGTTGTCAGCAAACCGGCTCGCTACGACATCTTCATTTTCCTGCAAGGACAACGTGGGCTATATAGTACACATAAGGGGTCCTACATATATTCTCATGGCATATGTCATCAAACGTTGTGCAGTCATTGCTAGATTCTGCCGTTGTTTTTTTTTACATGGCTCAAAGATTTTTGTGAAATCTATTAGTGAGGTACAATGGGCGCTTCCGCGGCTTCATCGATTGATACCCTCAACCAAACTGGTTAATGGGCTGTACAACCTGCAAAGACAACCAATTCGAAAAAAAGAACAATGAATATCCCTTAGGAAATGTGTGACATTGAACACAAGACTTCGAACAAGAAAATTAATATCCCTAATTTGCCATACACCATGCATGTCTTCCTTCCTCTTCCCACTTTTTTTTACACTTTTTTTAAGCATTGTGCGAGATGTGTATTGATGCGTCTCACGCACAAATTCCAAAACATCAGCCACGAAAAGACTGAAGAAAAGACGCCGCCCGCTTGGTAATTACGAGAGCCTTCATCACACACCACTAATCTCGTTTATGAAACTCAAAATTACTCGGAGTACCTTCCAAACAATAGCGCCCTCTACCCAACCCCTTTATAAAATTGATTGGTGCAACGAGCCAGAGGTGATGCTGCGAGACTAGCGCTTCGGGACGCCGTCCCAGCTCACTTACCGTCAAGGGTTCCAGGACGAGAAAGACTCGGCTGATGGATGCGAGGCGCGACTTGAGTGACACGTTGGCCTTGGAGAGGGCGTCCGTCGCCGCCTTCCCAGAGGTCACCAGGAGGGCTAGGCTCTCGTTTTGGTACAGATGGATCTGGCAAAGGAAACGTCTCAGGTCGGCATATAAGTTTCACGTCCACTCTAGCGCTCCTACATCAGATACACTTAAGGTACCAGCACTCCATTCCCCGAGTTTCTTGCTAACGCCGCCTTTTTGGTGCCTAGTGCAGAGCAAACGCAATTGGCAACCATTACGAATAAAAGAAAAGCGACTTCCTGCGCTTTAGATAAGCGGTCAGAAAACTTGGACGACAACATTTTGTTCTTTCGCAGGCTGTTCTAACGCTTCTGGAGGACAGAAAAGTATTCTCAGCGATTTCAGATAGAGGTTCAGATAACTGGCAACACTGGTTTTAGGCACCAAGATGGCCGAAGTGTTGTTACACTCGAGCGTAGCTTATTAAAGGGGTACTCCGGTGATTTTTGAGCTACCTCAACTAACTATATTTTCTGACTCCCCGGCCTTTACCCTTTCCGGTATGCTATTTAGTATCGCGAAATTCATAATAGTTATTGCAAAATCGGCAAATGAAAATGGTGCAAAAACCAACATTCAAATTTACACGCACTTTTTCAGTGCCGTGACGTCAGTGGAAGGCAGGCTTGCCAGTCGAGCGAGCAGTCTAAAAAATAGAATATGCCAGTCATTTGTTTCGTGCTGGAGCGCGGGGGCTGGAGCGAGCTTCCAAAGCATCCATTTGACACCATGAAACTGCTTCGAATCAGTTGGGAACAAATTCTACAGTCCAAAGAGTGAACCCCTGCACTTCCACTGACGTCACTTTTTCGTTGTTGCCAGTAGAGACATTCAGTATGAAAAACACGGTGAGGACCAAAATTGTAAATTCAATAACTCTGAAAAAAAATTATTTTGACCTAATATTTGGGATTCTATTTTGGCGATGTTGTTTGGCGAGTTTAGCAAAATTTCAAGCAAATCGGGGACCATGAAGAAATTGCCGGAGTACCCCTTTAAGCGGCTCTAGTTCAAACGAGAAAAGAGCACCCGAAAGGTCTTCACCTTCACGATGGTCTCCTGGGAGGTGCCTGATAACTTCTGGGCAATGTCAGTCTCTGAGACGCCGGACGGAACGCCCACGATCATGAGCATGTCCTCGAGGGGTGCAGTGTTCGGGGCAGCCGAGTCGGTCGTGACAAACGTCGCCCCAACCGGTACTCTTCCGTCAGCCAACAGCACGTGGCCATTCAATGCGGCACGCCGTGCTGCAACATGTACAACGATACAGTTACTATGTTTTGTTCATATCGACACCTCCGTTCCCCCGAAAAATTATCTGTGATGAGAGTCGTCCGTAATAACTGGACAAAAATGCACATATTTACCCAGTTTGTCCCAAAAAGTTTTGTCTCTATGGTGGGGTAATACCTATATTAACAGGGTCCATACTAAGAGGCGTGACTGTAAAAGTTTTTCAAGCGCCTTTTGCATGCGCATTTTGGGCAGGTTTTGTATTTTGTATTTAAGATTGGTTTCGTTCCTCGACAATACATCTATGGAGACGTGAAATGTATACTTGGGTTGTTTCCCTTCTTGGTTGCCCAACAAAGTACTTTACAGGCCCAACTATGTGATGATGAAGTCAACAGCATTCCAATCAAATGCTGTTGGTGGCTGTCATTAAAAAAGTGAGAGATGTGCAAGACATGCAATTAATCTACCCATAACAATTTTCTGGCACCGACCCCAACAAAAACAGAAACAATCTTGTGGAGATGACCGGTAAAAATAAAGCGTACATATTCCAAGGCATCTGTTATAAAACTAATTATTATCCAGTTGACACGAACTGCAAAGGAGTGAATTTTAACTGTAATCCTACCCGCTTAGATGAGCGAAAAATAAAGCAGACAAAACGCTGTTTAGCAAATTACTATTTGTCTGTTCGGTTTATTCATCCAGGTTTGACTAGAAAGCCACCTCCAGAAGATCAAAACAGAAACCATCAAGAGCTTATCAGGAGCGCATGTAAAAAAATATCCAGATTGTAGCCCTTTCTTAAGCAACAAGCAGTGGCGTCACGAGGGTCAGCGGCACCCGGGGCAATAGCCCGCCGCGCCGCCGCTGCCGCTGCCGCCGCCGCCGCCGCCCCCCCCCTCCTGCTCTCGTGGCCCGCCGCGACACCCCCTGAGCGCTGCACCCAGGGCAGGGCGGTCCACCCCCCACCCCCCCCTTGTGACGCCACTGGCAACAAGTGTGCATGTTTCACAACCTTTGTTTTCCGAAGGCGTGCAGACATGCCACATTCACTTCTTTCATTACCTTCCTCTAATGATGAATACAAAAGCACAGTGGAAGTGTGGAGTTCGTTTTTGTGCTTGTGGTTGACCTTGAAGACTTTTCTCACGCCTCTGCCTTGCACGTCCGCCAACGATGTCTCGTTGGAAAGGTGTCGCAGGACAACAATCGGAGCTGGAACGCACATTTTATACTGGCATGCCGGTGAACTGAAAGGTGGAGAGAAAAAAGACACAGACGCAACGTCTAACCCCTCGTTCTCCGTCGCAGAGAAAGGGGCTGAAGGAAAGGCGGGATACCTTGATTTGTTGGTCTCCAACGCAAGTTCCTTGCGAATGGCCGACAAATTGCGCACCAGCTCCAAGTCGGAGCCGTTCACCCAGGTGTAAACGGCGTCGATCGGCACGTGTTGGCACAGTCTGTTGCGAAAATGACATCGAGAGACCACAAGTGCCGTCATAGATAAGGTACCACAGAATGCATAAGGAAAGTTTGCAGGGTTCTTTTTTATGGCATAGAGACTGGGCAGAGCAGAAAGATCAGGACCCTACCTCCAGGTATGCAACACCATAGGTTGCATACCTGGAGGATACAGGATGAGAACAGCAGAGCATCTCGTTCGAATGCCCAGCCTGCAGCGTACGCTCGTGGGCCGTCGTCAAACTTTGGCTCTGCCTGCGCACTCGAGGCTGACAAGGTACGCCGAAGCGTTATCCGAAGGTAGGAAGCTTGCACTGGAGGAGGGACAGACTGAAGGCCCTTCCCGCCGTCCTCAGATCTGTCAGCAAGTATACACGTTTGCAAGATGGTGGTGCCCTGAGGCCGTACTTGCGAACATGTATAGTTGTGCGATGTTAGAATATGTATGGGAAAAAAAACTGTCCAGCGATTTTGATTCATTCAATTTTAATGCAGCATTCAGATTCTCACCATCAGGTTTGACAAGACCTTCCAGCAGGTCTCAAAGATATTCGGCAACCTCATCCATTTAAAACGTTTGAGTTTCAGTTTTCTCCCTTTAGTTTCTTCTGTGATCAGTCCACTCAAGACGAGAGAACAAAATTAACCATACCCGATATAATTTCTAAATAAGCTTCGACAAGGTGAGAGAGCAGCCGGTGCAGCGTTCTTTGAACCTGTTTAAAATGCTTTCTTTTCTTTTTATATCCTCTTTTTTTGTGCGTTTAAGTCGGCTGGAGTAAGGAAAAAAAACTGACCTGTCCTGGAAGCTCTGGCCAGCGATGTTGTCGCTGAATCTGCTGAATACCTCGGCATACTTCCCTTGCTCCAGTCCAACGCAACCTGCGAACAACGTAGTTTAGTCATTTCTAATTTTGTCAATGAACAAAGTGCGTATTTTTATGCGTGCATCGGAGCTTGCCATAGAGCTCTAATGACCTGGAATTTGTTAATTTCTCCCCCACTAACCTCACAGAATCGAAACGCCGACACCAGGAAGATTATGAGGCCGACGAGCGAGACGATGAAGAGATGTCTTTGGGAGAGCACGTTGTAGGTTTGTCTCTGGAGAAGCTTGCAGAGGATGGCCCGTCGCATGGTGCGACGCGTTAATTTTGGTCTCGCTTCTGCCGGCTTCCAAGGAGCTTATCATCTTCGTGATATGAGCACACTCTCACTGTTATCACTTCGTGGCAGCGAGTAAGCGACAACCGAAAAAAGACATCGACGAAATCACGACACTGCGTTGTTCGCAACTTCGCTCGGTACTTGCTTGGCGACTTCGCTCTCCTCTTGAATGCATTTCATGTCACCCTCAACCAACAGCTGTCTCACTGATTGCGAACCTTTAGACCCCAGAAAAGCAGCGATATCAATGACAGATGTCAATAGAAACGTAAAATATTCAAACATAAAAATGTAAAAAAAAAGCGCGTATTACGAGACGATTGTGTGACCGGTGACGTCACCCAATTTTTTATGCACGACGGTGCCTTCGGTTTTAATCTGCAAGAATTCAAGAGATGCTGCTTAAATAAATAATATTACTTCACACGAGCCGTCATCCGACTACAAATATTACGAGAATATTGTTTGACTAATCTTGTCTTGGCGCGGTGCAATAGACGCATCTTACTATAGCCAGTTTCGTTTGCGTCCTAATGGTAGACGGCGCTGGCACACTCGCCACCCTCGCCACCATGAGGTTGCCAGAGGTTGCTTCAAGTTGGTTGGTTTACGTTTAAACGTGCACGCGATTGTGTTGCTGTTTCGAGCCATTTCGCTTAATTTTGTGGTACAAATTTCTTTCTTGTAGCCCACAGCGAATGAAACAATGGTACTGAGTTACTTGGAGAACCGAAAAGTGGTTTCAGCAAGTCGGCGAGCACTTTTACGAACACCAGATGCGTTTGATTGCATCCATCGTCAATTTCGGCCAGGTTCGGCGGTGAAACAACTGTCCTGATGTACAGGGAGGAGTACCATCGCCCCATCGCCCATGGCCGTACCGCGGACACTAGTTTCAAGACAAATAAATAAAGAGCAGGACAAGCTCCGCCTGCCTGCCGCCAGGCTTTGGCTATGCGCGTGCACCAAGTGGTATGGAAGGGCTCGCGCTCAAGTCAGATATTCGTCTGCTCATCTAAAGCCTAACACACATTTGCGTCAGTTGCGTTCGCATGCAACCGAAACGACTACAACGACAGAGTCACCAAGACAAGAGTTCGCCGTACGCAGCGTTGCGATGCAAGGGGTAGCTTCGAGGAATAATCCATGAGTCACGGTTATTCCGCTGTTTTGGTCGCTTCTGTCGTTTCAGTTGCATGCGAACGCAACCGTTGCAAATGTCTGAGCCAGCCTTTATATTAGGGAGTTTTGGTAGATAGTTTTCAAAGGTCCGCTCGCTACGGGTGCGCGCTTCAGAGCAGGCATCGAAGTTGCAGCGCGAGCTCCCGCTGCAAATAGCGTGGCCCGAAAACACGAACTCCTAAAACTCTCTATTGCAACAGACTATTAGCCCCGAGAAGTTCGCGTGGCGCCCGCTTACGCCGAACCGGGGTGACGTCACGGCGAGGACAGAATTTTCTTTCGACTCGCCCCGCTAGCCCAGTGGAGGCTGGGACGACGTTAACTGTCGGCGCCCTCGTTTCTATTGAATTTTTTTCGTGCGCGTTTATGGTAGGAAGTGTACATTTTTCCATGTGGCTTTAATGAGGTATGGCCTGTAGCTGCAGGTGAAACTTCAACCAACATTTCAGGCATGGTTGACAGGGCAGGCAACGCACGAATCGCAGCTGGTATATGAAAACACTAGATTTACATCTCACAAATAAATGCTGCTGATGGTCTGAATGAATTTGCAAATTATGTTTACTATTTCGTTTTTTTTGTGTGTATCTGTTTTTGAACAAGATCGCCGAAGCAGAAAAGCTGCATGCTGCTCGAGCAACATGTTAAATACAGTCTGGGCCATGGAGAGAGAATCACAAGGAGGCAGCCCAAGCAGCGGCGTAGACTTTCCATTTCCTTGGGGGCGGGGGGGGGGGGCGGCAGGCTGAGAAGTTTTTCGGGGGGGGGGGGGGCTGCGCGTTATCTTTTCGCCAATGCTGGAGACTGAAGCTAACGAAGCATGCTGCAACGGATTCCATTTTCCATGTATTTTGTCAATAAAGGCGACGTGGGCGTTATTTTGTTTACATGACACTACTAGAAGCTCGCGTCGCATGGCAAGTAAACAGAGTCTCGGTAAGAATCATGGCCCGGGCCCAAGGGGGCAAGGCCGCCCCGCCCCCCCCCGGATTTTATCAGGGGAAACACATGCCCCGCACGCCCCCCCCCCCCCCCCCCAAAGTCTACGCCTATGAGCCCAAGTACACGGGGAAAAGTAAAAGACAGGCATATAACACTTACTTGTTTATTTATGTTTACATTGCTCGCATTTGACCTTTGCTGGATTCGGATAGTCTTTCAATAGACCCCCCGTGGCATCCGCGGACTAGTTCATATCATCCCTCAAGTAATGTACAACCAACGTAAGCGAAGGTGTCTATTAGTCCCTTAGGCTCTAAAATTGAGATTTTACCTAAATCAAATTGTCCTGAGGCTAAAATACCTGAAGCTTTTCTCACGCAAACTGTCACCCTTCAGAGGATTCACATTTTCTGCTACTATAGTGCAGCATCTACCACTGGACAACCGTTCGAATGATTGCTGTTCCTCCTGTTTTCCTCTGTTGTCAGAGAGTCCAGCTATAGGGAGTTTGGGAGGCTGAGGAAGCTTTTGGGGACATGAAGCAGTGTCTATTTTAATTGGAAATGACAATTCAAACTAATCGGTGTATTTTCGGAATACCCAAGGCTAAAATAAAGAAAGAATGTCAAGAAAAAATTGACCGCATCTCCACGAGGTGAATGATGCTGATTGGGGCGAAGCTCTAGTGGTGCTTGTCTGCACAGACGCTGAGCCGCAGCATGCTCAAGCCTTTCGTTCTGTTTTCATCCCTGTCAGAAAGAGAATGCGTGGTAGAGCATTTGACCGCAGCACCCTCTCGTCTATAAACGTTGAGCCAATGCATGCAAGTTTAACGCGATCATATACGCAGTAGGGTGCCTACATGTCTGTCTGTCTCAGGGTGAAGACATCCATTGTTGCACTGAATGTGTCAGCGCGTGATGCGCTCTCGCGCACTCGGTGCGTGACCTGGGTGCTACAGCGGCGTCTATGCATTAGCCAAAGCTACGCGCCTCGAGCTGAGTGACACCGGATTGCGCGCACTTCAAAATGCATAAAAATACGATTGAGCGTTAAAATGGCTGAGATGTCACCACTCAAGCAAAACCACGCGTTTGTATGAAGCGCACTCTAATCACGCAGCTTGACCGCAGCGCCCTCTCCTGTATACACGTTGAGCGTCTACATGCAACGTTTCATCCATGACATATCCCCAGCTCTTGAGTTACTACCACATCTCAGAGCCTTACTCCGTCCCGCAGCCGTGGCCGAGTGGTTAAGGCGATGGACTAGAAATCTATTGGGATCTCCCCGCACATGTTCGAATCCTGTCGACTGCGCGAACATTTTTTTTTCGTCTTATTTTTTTTTTTTTTGTTTCTACACGAGCACGTGATTTCACGAGCAGGAGCACGAGCACTGGACGCCAGACAGATGGCTAGGCCTCTAAACATGGCTAGCCATCATGACAAAACATGACAAGCTATGGCTAGCCCCTAAGGAGCTCCGCCCCTAAAAGTATAAATATCCAAAATTCCGGTACTATTGCTGTGCATATTTTGGGTGGTTCAATACATCTCATACAGGCAACTGGAGGCAATTCGGCCGTTTTTCCTGCTGCCATACAAACTAATTTGCAGTAATTGTGCATCTTGTAAAAACTAAAACATGCCTGCGTACGTGTATGAACTATCATTAATTCACGAAGCTACATTTATGTAAAACAGCCCTGTTCCACGAGCACTTCAAGGGCCTTGAGACCCAGGGCCTTTAAAACATCTGCGAGCCAGCGCATGCAGTGGCACGCGCAGAGTCGGGGTCGCGAGCTAATTTGCCGACCGCCCAAAGGACTTGATATAAATGCCAATTCAAATGCCTGCAAAGCGCGATGTAATATTCTCCTAAATCATGAACATGCAAAGAACAGAATTCCAGCGTCTCGAAACACTCACACCGCCGCTCGACCGACCCCTCGCAAGATTGCTTTGTGTCGTGTGGACCGATCCGGGGAGGTTCATCGGCGGAATTGCCTCGGCCGATAGCTTTCGGGATTTGTAACCCAATTATAAAGGTAAAAGTGACAAGCAGGCTTATAAAATATATCGGCCTGACCCAGTGTCTTGAACACCGGGTAAACGAAGTCCCGCTTGCGGCGCACAACGCGACAAACCACTGTAGCCAAACCAAGAAACCGGTGCAGGGAAGCGAGCCGGATGAGAGATCGCGGAGCGGAGTCCTTCCCCCTGACGTCACGGTAGACCTCACCCAATCAGGGCGCGGTGACCGCAGCGACGCTTGTGTTCGCTCTCGGGGCTAATAATGCATGAGTGCATAGTGAAGAAGCAGGTCCACAACATGATTGATAATGTGCTGAATCACGAAAAACAGATGGAACTGACAAGTGTTACTGCTCGATGTTTGGGTTTTGTACACCAACCTTTGTGAACTTCGCTGACTGGAAAAGTCTCCTATAATGACGTATACACAATATTAAAAAAAATGTTATTTTCTTGGCCTGTCTTATTTAAATAAATTAAGTTCCCAAGAAATATTTTAATAGATTAACCTAGGCTGACTAGAAAATGTATTTAACTAAGTACTCAATTAATAACAGGATTTCACTATATTGGCCTTATGAAATAACCTATTTGGGTGGTTTCATCTCAACTCAGGCACGGATTTAGGATCGAATATTTAATTTTGACGAAAAAAATATATGTTTTGGGGAAAACTCTTCTGTCACAGGGAATGCAAACAGCAAGTTCGGACGATTTTTTGTTCTCGAGTTATGGACATTTTCAGCAGCCGAGGCACAAACTGACCTTGCTCTCGCCTGTTGGAGGTGTCATGTTTCACTCCTTTCAACTTTTTGCCTTTTTTTGGTAGTGCAATGTAACTTTTTTAGAACACTCCCATAATAGCGATTATTTATTGTCAATAATTTTATTGTGATTATTTATCTTCACTTTTGTTTTAAATATTGTCAAAGTGTGTCCCTTTGACAATATTTGTCAAAGTTTGACCAGCTCTTCCGTGTGACCTATTTGAGATATCGTAACATATTTAGTATTTTCAGAAAGCTGAGAGTATACTCTTTCTATTGATAACAAATTTAATGTTGTGCATAAAGGAGAAATGGCAGTATATTCTCGTAAAGCAAAGACTATTTCAAAATTTTTGCAAATTGGAGGACGATTTTACTAAAAAAAACGCACCTTTTATTTGGCTGATTTTTTTTCTCTAGCTAGCTATTGCAGTGTTTTAAAAGGTAATATAAATAGAAAATGTAATATTTTGTTTGTATGGCAGCTATAAAAGCTTGATGTCTGATTTTGTTTGACTGTTTGGTCAGTAAATCAACTTACTCGTAAAAATACACTAATTCAAAATTGGGGCCTCTTATTTTTTTATTAGATACCTGTGAACACACTTATTCTCTTATAAATAATTTTAACGCGATTATTAATATGAAATATATTTTGAGAAAATTTGCCAATATGACGTTTTTGGGCAATATTTGTAAAACTTTACTAGCTCTTCCGTGTGACCTATATGAGGTGTCTTAACATATTTAGTATTTTCAGAAAGCTTAGAGTATACTCCTTCTAATGATAACAAATTTGATGTTGTGTGTAAAAGAGAAAGGGCAGTATTTTCTTGTAAAGCAAGGACCATTTCAAACATTTTGCGAATTGGAGGTCGATTTTCTAAAAAGCCTACCTTTTATTTGGCTAATTGTTTTTCTCTATAGCTACATATCGCAGAAACAGGAAATGTAATATTTTGTGTTGTATGGTTTGGTTTTCATTCACTTGTCGCCCAGTAATACGAGTGACTCACAAAACTAAACCAACTATCAATTAACTCCTGTGAAATTTTTAGTAGCTACCTGTAAATTCCTTTAATAAAAGAAGATGCAAACGGCGAGTTGTGCTAATAAAGCGTCTAGGTCATAATATCTTTAATGTTTGTTTTTTTAATTGTCAAACCGCCTCTCTGCAACAATATTCGACGAAGTTCAGCAAGCTGTGCTGTGTGACCTAATCAATATGTTTGATTAAGTCACACAGCACAGCTTTACATCACCGTAAAGCTGCAAATAAGCTCTTCCTTTTGAGTATAATTTGAATATTTGAGCTAAACATATAACGCGGAACATTTGCCTGAAAATTGAATATTTAGGAAAACAAACAAGT
The DNA here is from genome assembly GCA_037355805.1 of Ixodes ricinus. Taxonomy (NCBI): domain Eukaryota; kingdom Metazoa; phylum Arthropoda; class Arachnida; order Ixodida; family Ixodidae; genus Ixodes; species Ixodes ricinus. The sequence goes on from JAZHYW010052014.1 coordinate 16,956, forward strand.
TTAAAGTCGATTTATTCAAAAAAAATACAACTTTAAGTTTTTTTATTTTTTATTCACAGTAAGGATAGTAGTCTATCAGGAACTACAAACAGAAATTGTAATATATTGTTTGTATGGCCGCTATTAGGACTCGAATCTCGTGCTATGAGAGTTTTGAACGGGACATTCGCATAGACGCTCAGCTGAGCAGAATTTTGACCTATGTAAGGTTTTCTATTTACTGTTAGTACGTACCTCAATATCTGAGCGTAAAAGCCAGTGAAGCAACAATATTTATCCTAACAATATTTATTTACTTGGCGCTGGGGCGATTTGCAAGGTGTGTAGCTTCGCCTTGTGTATTGACGGAGAAGATAAGTAACATCTAGACTCACCAGACAAACTTAAGTCAAGAGGGAAAAGTCTAAGCTAACCCGGCATGAATCACTGAAAATAGAAATGAAACCTAAACACATGACTCAACATATTTGAAGCCTTCAATGCTACGAAATTGCTCGTTATTTTTACGAAAGAGTCCGTACGCGCACAAAATAAACCGTACTTCCTAAGCGTCAGATACCAAATCGTAGATATGTATATGCACTAAATATCTGTTTGACATAAGAAAATATGACAATTACATATCAAGTTCGGTATTTCAAACTCAAAGCCGAAAGCAAAGGCCCCAGAGGAATTCTCTAACGATCTGCATTCCCCTGAATTGGGAGCAAGTAAGCGCTGTGCCCGCACTTCTCGATACGGACTTCTAAACCTTTTTTTAAGTGCACTACTCTAAATTCTATTAATGTTTATGGTAAGATACTGAGATAACTGCTAACTATATAAATAGAAAACCTTACATAGGCTAAAATTCTGCTCAGCAGGGCGCCTGTGCGAAATCCCGTTCAAAACGCTCATAGCACGAGATTCGAGTCTTAAAAGCGGCCATACAAACAATATATTACAATTTCTGTTGGTAGTTCCTGTTAGACTACTACATTACCTAACTGTGAATAAAAAATAAAAGAATTAAAAGGTGGTTTTTTTAGAAAGTCGACTCCAAACTTGCTATAGTTTTTAAAAATATTCGTTTTTCAGGCACATGTTGCGCATTATATATTTAGCGCGAAATATTCAACTTATACTCAAAAGAAATAGCTTAATTGGAGCTTTACGGTGATGTAAAGATCATAAAAATATGCTGATTAGGTCACACAGCACAGCTTGCAGAACTTCGTCAAATATCGTCACAGAGAGAGCGGTTTGACAATTAAAACAAAAAAAAACATTAAGGATCTTATGACCTAGACGCTTAATTAGCATAAAAAAGCACATCTCGAGAGTGTTCTCAAAAAGTTATATTGATGTAGCATAAAAAGTAGGGAAAAGGAGATGGTGTGAAATATGGCACCCCCGATAAGCTGGAAAAACGTCAGTTTCCACCTTGGCCGCTTCAACGGTCCAAAACGTTCTCAAGGTATGAGATAAGTGACAGGCCCCTTAAATGAAGCCTGACATTCACCATCTGTAAAATTTGCCAGATAAAATTAAAAGGGCGCAAAAGGAGGATCTCCGATAAGTTTGGCGCTGAAGTCGAGCGCCAGGCACCACACCATGGACCTGTGTAAAAGCTCTTTATTGGTTTGGACCGAAGCGCTTTGTAGATTTCAGTGTCACCAGCTACTAACAACGCTGCTTTCGGCGATTTTCATGCAAACTGTTTCTTTTCGGCGCCACGTACTGTGGAACCCGGGGCATTCTCAAGCTGTTTGTGACAGTTTCTTACGCCGCGAGTTCCAACCTTTGTGTTAAAATGAATTAATTGAATTGGACTGGTTATCTGAAAATCTGAAGAAAATTATTTAAGCAATTAAAACACTGTAGACATAGGACTAATTAAGCACGGTAT
>JAZHYW010052015.1:0-19981 GCA_037355805.1 Ixodes ricinus
GCGTCCCGCAAGGTTTCTGCCGTACATGTACGTCCGCGACTGCTCGTACGTCCGCGACTGCTCGTTCAAAAATTCGCGCCTCTTCTTGAACGGGAGCGTTCGCGGGGAGGTGCTGCCATCTGGTAGGTTTGTAGGGAACTACAACCGTGTAATTGCGGTCATGTTCCTTTTGGCGCGGCTTTTTGAAATTGCGAAACTGGACGCTCTGTGTAAGTGATGCTTCGAGATAGCCGCGCGTGCCGGCTGCTCCGGAGGTAGCGTAGCGGAGACTGGAGCGATGGCTCTTCGGGTTCAGACTTTGAACCATTCTCGAACTCGGAGTCGGATAACAGCTCGACATCCGACGCACAACTGGAAACCAGCTCGGTTCGAAGTCCGGAGTCTAACACACAGCCGCTCTGTCTTCTAGACTGTCTCGGAAGCGGGCGCGTCGAAGTTTTGGCCCTTTCTGTTTTGTTCAGCCTGCAGCGAGTGTGCTGCAGATGTTTAGAAGTGTGTGTACTATTTATTTTAAGTCTTAGATTTTTTTATGCGACAATAAACTAGTGTATAATCTTTGCTAACGCACCGAGTAAAAAAACCCAACCACGGGGGCGGGTCTTTGAAAAAAAATGCGACCATGAAAGGGTTAATGATTTGGGTATTGGTACACTACGTCATGGCTCGTTAATATGGACCCCGTTAATATGGATACCCTGCTATAGAGGCACAATTTTGGGGGACAGACTCGTTAAATACACACATTTTTGTGCCATTATTTTGGACAACTCACATTGTGCACGATTTTTGGGAAAAACACAAGTGTCCAAAACATAATTGTATTTGTTTTTTGTTGTTTTTTTTCCAGTAAAAACAGAGAAGTTGACAGCCAATGTGCATTGTAGATTAAAGGTGATTAACATTAACACAAGTCCTTTTTTTTAAAGAAGAACACTTTCTAAGAAGGTTGCCTTACCAGAGAAGCCTAGTTTCAGGAGATGCTCCAGCTAAGCGTTATGCTGCTGCTGAAATTACTGGAAGTCGAAAATAAAGCTACAGAAGAGATCCAAAGTAAAGACCAGTAGCTTTCCTCCCTAGTGAATAGACGTGAAGTTCTTACAAAACGTTAGTGGAACTGAGAAAATCTTGAAGAGTTACAGCCAAGAGAGAAGATAGGAAAACTCTTTGTGCTAAGCTGCTACAACCGAAAAAAATAACTAAAAACATACCTCGTCCCATCAAGTTGAAGGTCAACTAATGTAAACTGCCCCTACCAGGGTGTGCAACTCCAACGCAAAAGGCTCCAAATGAAAACCCAGTTTCACTTGATATCGGCACCCCCATGTTTCTAACCCGACTTTCGTCTCCAGATAATATACTATATTATGAACATGTTTAGACTCTAACTTCCCAAGATAAAAAGTATTAGGAAGGTCTGTTCAGTACCAAGACACTGACAGCTGGCTCCTCATAACTTGATTAACTACCTTAACACAACTAATTAGATAATTATAAAGAAAAAAAAAACTCTTAAAAAGAACTAATATTTCTAAAAAAAAAAGAAGTTGCAGTTCTTTAGCGTAAATTACTTTTGCCAGTCATTCATTCATGATTTTCTCGCGACCTACAGACAACACCAAACAAAATATTACTGTCGCTGACCTGGAGGCAGAGTGTAGTTGCGCTCGTCTCTCGAAAGGGTCAGGCCGTGCAAGAGGTAGTAGCTCCCAGTGCCACAGTCCCCGGCGTCAAAAGCACAAGGCAGCACGTTGCATGCCTTCAGAGAGGATGGTCAAAAGGGGAGACACAGAGAGAGAAGAAAGTGAACCGAAAAAAATGAGAGAAAGCCCAACAGACATGCATCCAACACCCAACAAACAAAAAAGCTCAGCCAAGGCCCGAGATGGCTTTCATGGAAAACGTCAAAAAATACCTCGTACAAGAGAACGTATATCAGTACCTGAAGTGCCTGTGCCAGCATTTCAATCATACCTCAACTTCACCGCAATTAAAGCTTCATTATACTATCAGCCTTTACTATCGTGAGATTAAACTGTAATCTCAGTGGTAGATGTTGTTGAAGGGAAGCTTTAGAGGTTCTTGAAAAATGTGCGAAGAAATGAAAGCAATTGCTGTAGCACGGTTGCCCAATGCGGGTGGAATGGTGCCGTCACATACCTAAGGACGGAGGTGCGACGTGGTCAATTCTCATAGCCGTCGTGGATGCCACTGACGATCACCACCAGTGATCCGTGAAGTAAGAGGGTAAGAGCAATGGAAGTTACTAAGACCACCCAACATTATGCGTAGCAACTGGATACTGCCAAAGTGAGATTTCGCATAACGCGAGTAATGTTTGAAAACAAGTGTTTGAGGCAGACGACACGGAAGTTTCTCTTTTCGTCGCGTCGTAACTGGTGGGGTGCCGGAGCTCCCTCTTTTCTATCTCCGCGCCAAGCGGCCAACGAAAAAACCTGACTTGCCTCTCCTCGTGCCAAGAGGGGAAAGAAGGGTTTCTCCTTCCCTCTCCTTATGTCAAAAGGGGAGAGAAGAACGTTTTGCATATGCGGCGACGACAACCCACGAGCTCGAAATCCCTGCAAAGTGTTGCCCGTAAAGCTATCACTTTAAAAACGAGTTAGCAGGAAATTCGAGTGTAATTTTGTCCTGTGAATATGAATATGACAAGCACCTGACCCCAACGTATAAATAAAAGCGAGAGAAACCGAAAAACCAAGCGCAGGATGAAGGCGTCATACCCAGAGGTACGACGCTTGGCGCAAGCTGCTTGTGAGGGAACGCGTGCAGCGTTTTTGACTGCTCGGGTAAGGCTTGAGGAAGGCACGGAAATGTTGAGATCTCTGTATAATGTCACAGTTTTCTCCTCAAACCAAATGCGCTGGAAAGGGTCTTGCTATTTTGAAAGCGCTGTTGAATAGTGGCATCATTCTGGAATTATTGATATCTGATCCTGAGGTCAAATAAAGAAGATTTAGGTTTCTCTCAAATACAGAACCACTACGGCTTCCTTTGCTTGATAATCGAATGAGTACAATAGATGCCCAGCAGCTGTTGGAAATCAGTTGGCCCAACTAGGAAGCTCGAAGAAAATAAAACCCACAATTAAAATTAGTGGGATATCGATTTAATGGACTGCATGCATACTAAACAAGTTGCTTGACCTAGGAACCTGTCATTTTTTATATAAAGAAATAAAGAAAGAGCTAGTGGAAGCATGTTTCTAAAGTGCTAACATTATAAATTGCTTAGGTAAAAAAATATATATGTATTTTTGCTTTTTTAGTGGTTTAGTACTTTGGTAAGCCTTTTGAAATAAAAATTGGCATTTAGCATTACTGAATTGTTTCTTTTAACAAAATAAAGAGACAGCCGAGACACCAATTGCCATGGTGTCTTGTGTAACTCTTTAGTCAAATAAATGCCACAGTAACTGTGAACGCCACAAATGTGAGACATAATTGGCTTAAAATGTTCCAGTATACTGATCTTGGACCAGTGTTGGTGTAGCAGCTGCACTACGCTGGTTCTACCAGAAAATAAACTACAAGGCAGATCTTTAAATCCTTCCGACAGTCTTTAGCACACTGGCAGCAGCACCTACAGGCTTTGACAATTCCACAGCAAAAATGTCAGTCCATCCAAAAAATGTCGCGGTCCAACTATTTGGTCCTTCGGGAGCTGCTTTGGGTATCCAGGCCCGGATATGGCCCTGGCAATATAAGTGCATTCTTACCTGGTCGCAGTACTTGTCAGCAAGCCAGCTGTTGGCACAGCTACTGCTGCAATACACTGCAATGCAGCACATGGACAAATAAAAGCATAAAATGAGTACAAAATTCAGACACACGGCCAAGGAACACAGCAATTGACTTGACAATTCACCTCCAAAAAATAATAAAACCTATAACTCATCATGTAATCAATATCAAATTTTCTTGACAGAAGGACTTAACGCAGTGGAGTGCTGATGACACATATCAGAGAGATGAAACTACATTGAATTTCAGAGTTTACAGTCCAAAACGGCACAAGGCATCTGGACACTCCAGCAGACGAACGTGCAACCAAAGTCTCGGTTACACGGTACACGCACCACAGAAATGCCTTCATTAGAGGGCAAGCAACCCAGCTGGGATTCCGTTGATAAAACAGCAAACTCTCCCCATATCCTCTATAAGCAGCAGATCAGAGAACTCTCTAAAGCAGACAAAACTCAACAGGTCTGGACGATGCATTCATGACATGCAATTGTCAAGTCAGCAATTGTGTATTGCAGGGTCAGGTGAACGAAAGTCTTCGCAGCAAATTGCGTCCGTAACATTTCAGCTACAGACGAGGCATGCACAAAGAAAGAGTCAAGCTGCTTACTCCTGCTGATGTCGGGCCTGGGGAAGCTGAAGAAGTTGCGAGGCCTGAGGGTGACTGCGCCTCCGCCGATGCAGTCACCTCCGTCCCACTCGCACTGCGTGTTGTTGCACGCCTTGTCACAGTAGCCGTCCCTCACCCAGGACGTCGGGCAGCCCATGGCACAGTCCGGCACGGGCCATGCAAGCCGGACCTGCGCAAACACCGGGAACACCGGGTTGATTCAAGCGGCCAAAGAACAAAGTGCTATCTGGATTAATCAGCCGGTTCGATCAGTTACGTCGTAGCTAGACTCGTTTGAGAGCTGCGCGAAGAATTTTGACATTCATTTTCTCCATTGTCTAAAACCGGTGCAATGGTCCTTGGCTGGCTTGCATCTCGTGCATGTAGACAATTCTGCCACGCGTAGCTTCACAGATACCATCGGCTAGAGAAGTGGCAATGAGACGTGGTTTCTTTCGTTTTAGATCTGGTCAGACGACACCGTTGAGCTCTTCCATAGGCAATTTCTAATGAGCAAGAGGGTGGAAAATGGCTGCCGTGCATGCTCATCAAGGAATACCAGTAATTGACTCGCAACACTTGAGTGCAACAATATGGCTTTTCTGCCATTACTATTAGGCACAGTGTATACAGAAGTTCTAGTAGTAGTAGTTTTTGCATCTACCTATATAAAATTAAGTGCAATCCATCTTGTGCAGAAGTGAATTACTTATGAGTCAAACAGGGCAGACTTTTGCGATGCAGGTTTGAGGCGGTAGGGCTTGCCTTGTAGCCGCCCGTGTGCGTGTAGAAGTCTTCGGGCCAGACCTCCTTGCCGAACATGACGTCGTCATTGAGGTAAACGAAACGCCTAGATAATCCCGGGATCCGGTGCAGATGGCTCTCGATGGCTGGGGAACTGTAGGTCGGCAGGTGGCTCAGATTCCTGAAGATCTCCTGCAAGAGCGGTGTATGCCGGTGCCATGATCAGCTGAAGGGTTTGCACATTCTATTTCAGCCGCAACAGTATCTTCTCAGTTGTAGTACAAGCACAAGAAGCCTGTCTTTCTACCGACAAAAGTTATAGAATAAAGTGCAATCTACTTATAACGATAATGAGAAAGACCCAAATCTTAATCGTTATAACCGATTATCGTTGTATATAGACTAGAAACTGATCGTTATAGGCAGTAGTGTTATATGTGGTATCGTTATAGTGGATTGCACTGAACCAAAACAAGTCATGAGGACAGTAATGGTCCTTAAATTTGGACACAAGGCAAGTAGGGAACAATGCTTACCTCGTGAGTCACAATGGTGATTCGAGGATTGTCCAGGTTGAGCCAGGAGGGAATCTGGCCGTTGGTGACCACAAAGACCCTCCTCACCCACGGTGCATGCTTCTGGAGAGATCGGAGCGAGTACTTCAACTCCTGGGAGGAAACAAAAATATAACCATAAAACATTGCAATTACCACAGCTTCAGTTCTGTGGTGGCTGGTTCACACATGCAGCACAGCGCTGAGATAGTGCAAAGTCAGTGCTGCACCAGTGCTACTGTCAGTGCTGCACCAGTGCTAATATAGTGCAAAGTTAGTGCTGCACTGTATGTGTGAGCAGGCCTCCAGTTATGTTTTCTCAACAGGGAGCAAGACAGTGGCAGGAAGTAATGCAAACCTCCGTTACGACACAACTCTTACTTTTCTGTAAGAATGCTTTGAAATATGTTGATCTGCTATGACCTGCTTACTTTTTGTAGAGCACACTACCGGTGAAAAGCAAGATTATCGACTAAAGGGTATACGTAATGCATTTCCTAATACAAAACTGCTCAGGGTGCACGCACAGAAGACGTGTAAGCAGTACTTACATCGTTGTCAGCAAACCGGCTCGCTATGACATCTTCATTTTCCTGCAAGGACAACGTGGGCTTTATAGTACACATAAGGGGTCCTACATATATTCTCATGGCATATGTCATCAAACGTTGTGCAGTCATTGCTAGATTCTGCCGTTGTTTTTTTTTTTTTTACATGGCTCAAAGATTTTTTGTGAAATCTATTAGTGAGGTACAATGGGCGCCTCCGCGGCTTCATCGATTGATACCCTCAACCAAACTGGTTAATGGGCTGTACAACCTGCAAAGACAACCAATTTGAAAAAAAAAGAACAATGAATATCCCTTAGGAAGTGTGTGACATTGAACACAAGACTTCGAACAAGAAAATGAATATCCCTAATTTGCCATACACCATGCATGTCTTCCCTTCCTCTTCCCACTTTTTTTTTACACTTTTTTTTTAAGCATTGTGCGAGATGTGTATTGATGCGTCTCACGCACAAATTCCAAAACATCAGCCACGAAAAGACTGAAGAAAAGACGCCACCCGCTTGGTAATTACGAGAGCCTTCATCACACACCACTAATCTCGTTTATGAAACTCAAAATTACTCGGAGTACCTTCCAAACAATAGTGCCCTCTACCCAACCCCTTTATAAAACTGATTGGTGCAACGAGCTGCAGGTGATGCTGCAAGACTAGCGCTTCAGGACGCCGTCCCAGCTCACTTACCGTCAAGGGTTCCAGGACAAGAAAGACTCGGCTGATGGATGCGAGGCGCGACTTGAGCGACACGTTGGCCTTGGAGAGGGCGTCCGTCGCCGCCTTCCCAGAGGTCACTAGGAGGGCTAGGCTCTCGTTTTGGTACAGATGGATCTGGCAAAGGAAACGTCTCAGGTCGGCATATAAGTTTTACGTCCACTCTAGCGCTCCTACATCAGATACACTTGGAGTACCAGCACTCCATTCCCCGAGTTTCTTGCTAACGCCGCCTTTTTGGTGCCTAGTGCAGAGCAAACGCAATTGGCAACCATTACGAATAAAAAGAAAAGCGACTTCCTGCGCTTTAGATAAGCTGTCAGAAAACTTGGACGACAACATTTTGTTCTTTCGCAGGCTGTTCCAACGCTTCTGGAGGACAGAAAAGTATTCCCAGCGATTTCAGATAGCGGTTCAGATAACTGGCAACACTGATTTTAGGCACCAAGATGGCCGAAGTGTTGTTACACTCGAACGTAGCTTATTAAGCGGCTCTAGTTCAAACGAGAAAAGAGCGCCCGAAAGGTCTTCACCTTCACGATGGTCTCCTGGGAGGTGCCTGATAACTTCTGGGCAATTTCCGTCTCCGAGACGCCGGACGGAACGCCCACGATCCATGAGCATGTCCTCGAGGGGTGCAGTGTTCGGGGCGGCCGAGTCGGTCGTGACAAACGTCGCCCCGACTGGCACTCTTCCGTCGGCCAATAGCACGTAGCCGTTCATTGCGGCAAGTCGTGCTGCAACATGCACAATGATACAGTTACTATGTTCTGTTCATATCGACACCTCCGTTCTCCCCGAAAAATTGTCTATGATGAGAGTCGTCCGTAATAACTGGACAAAAATGCACATATTTACCCAGTTTGTCCCCAAACGTTTTGTGTATATGGTGGGGTAGTACCTACATTAACAGGGTCCATACTAAGAGACGTGACTGTACAGGTTTGTCAAGTGCCTTTTGCTTGTGCGTTTTGGGCAGCTTTTGTATTTTGTATTTAAGATTGGTTTTGTTCCTCGACAATACATCTATGGAGGCGTGAAATGTATACTTGGGTTGTTTCCCTTCGTTGCCCAACAAGTACTTTACAGGCCTAACTATGTGATGAAGTCAACAGCATTCTAATTGAATGCTGTTGGTGGATGTCATTAAAAAGTGAGAGATGTGCCAAACATGCAATTAATCTACCCATAACAATTTTCTGGCACCGACCCCAACAAAAACAGAAACAATCTTGTGGAGATGACCGGTAAAAAACAAAGCGTACATATTCCAAGGCATCTGTTATTAAGCTCATTATTTTCCAGTTGACACAAACTGCAAAGGAGTGAATTTTAACTGTAATCCTACTCGCTTAGATGAGCGAAAAATAAAGCAGACAAAACGCTGTTTAGAAAACTACTATTTGTCTGTTCGGTTTATTCATCCAGGTTTGACTAGAAAACCACCTCCAGAAGATCAAAACAGAAACCATTAAGAGCTTATCAGGAGCGCATGTAAAAAAATATCCAGATTGTAGCCCTTTCTTAAGCAACAAGCAGTGGCGTCACGAGGGTCAGCGGCACACAAGGCAATAGCCGCGCCGCCGCCGCCGCACCGCCCCCCCCCTCCTCCTGCTCTCGTGGCCCGCCGCGACACCCCCTGAGCGCTGCACCCAGGGCAGAGCGGTGCACCCCCCCCCCCCCCTTGTGACGCCACTGGCAACAAGTGTGCATGTTTCACAACCTTTGTTTTCCGAAGGCATGCAGACATGCCACATTCACTTCTTTCATTACCTTCCTCTAATGATGAATACAAAAGCACAGTGGAAGTGTGGAGTTCGTTTTTGTGCTTGTGGTTGACCTTGAAGACTTTTCTCACGCCTCTGCCTTGCACGTCCGCCAACGATGTCTCGTTGGAGAGGTGTCGCAGGACAACAATCGGAGCTGGAACGCACATTTTATACTGGCATGCCGGTGAACTGAAAGGTGGAGAGAAAAAAGACACAGACGCAACGTCTAACCCCTCGTTCTCCGTCGCAGAGAAAGGGGCTGAAGGAAAGGCGGATACCTTGATTTGTTGGTCTCCAACGCAAGTTCCTTGCGAATGGCCGACAAATTGCGCACCAGCTCCAAGTCAGAGCCGTTCACCCAGGTGTAAACGGCGTCGATCGGCACGTGTTGGCACAGTCTGTTGCGAAAATGACATCGAGAGACCACAAGTGCCGTCATGGATAAGGTACCACAGAATGCATAAGGAAAGTTTGCAGGGTTCTTTTTTATGGCATAGAGACTGGGCAGAGCAGAAAGATCAGGACCCTACCTCCAGGTATGCAACACCTTAGGTTGCATACCTGGAGGATGCAGGATGAGAACAGCGGAGCATCTCGTTCGAATGCCCAGCCTGCGGCGTACGCTCGTGGGCCGTCGTCAAACTTTGGCTCTGCGTGCACACTCGAGGCTGACAAGGTATGCCAAAGCTGTTATTGAAGGTAGGAAGCTCGCACTGGAGGCAGGACGGCTGAAGGTCCTTCCCGCTGTCCTCAGATCTGTTAGCAAGTAAACCGTTCTCAAGATGGTGGCTCCCCGAGGCCGTACTTGCAAACATGTATAGTTGTGCGATGTTAGAATATATATGGGGAAATAAAACTGTCCAGCAATTTTGATTCATTTAATTTTGATGCAGCATTCAGATTCTCATCATTAGGTTTGACAAGAACTTGCAGCAGGTCTCAAAGATATGCGGCAACCTCACCCATTTAGTGCTTTAGTTTTCTACCTTTAGTTTCTTCTGTGATCAGTCCACTCAAGATGAAAGAACAAAATCAACCATACCCGATATAATTTCTAAATAAGCTTCGAAAAGGTGAGAGTGCAGCCGGTGGAGCGTTCTTTGAACCTGTTTAAAATACTTTCTTTTCTTTTTATATCATCTTTTTTCGTGCGTTTGGGTCGGTTGGAGTAAGGAAAAAAACTGACCTGTCCTGGAAGCTCTGGCCAGCGATGTTGTCGCTGAATCTGTTGAATACCTCGGCATACTTCCCTTGCTCCAGTCCAACGCAACCTGCGAACAACGTAGTTTAGTAATTTCTAATTTTGCCAATGAACAAAGTGCGTATTTTTATGCGTGCATCGGAGCTTGCCATAGAGCTCTAATGACCTGGAATTTGTTAATTTCTCCCCCACTAACCTCACAGAATCGAAACGCCGACACCAGGAAGATTATGAGGCCGACGAGCGAGACGATGAAGAGATGTCTTTGGGAGAGCACGTTGTAGGTTTGTCTCTGGAGGAGCTTGCAGAGGATAGCCCGTCGCATGGTGCGACGCGTTAATTTTGGTCTCGCTTCTGCCGGCTTCCAAGGAGCTTATCATCTTCGTGATATGAGCACACTCTCACTGTTATCACTTCGTGGCAGCGAGTAAGCGACAACCGAAAAAAGACATCGACGAAATCACGACACTGCGTTGTTCGCAACTTCGCTCGGTACTTGCTTGGCGACTTCGCTCTCCTCTTGAATGCATTTCATTTCACCCTCAACCAACAGCTGTCTCACTGATTGCGAACCTTTAGACCCCAGAAAAGCAGCGATATCAATGACAGATGTCAATAGAAACGTAAAATATTCAAACATAAAAATGTAAAAAAAAAGCGCGTATTTCGAGACGATTGTGTGACCGGTGACGTCACCCAATTTTTTATGCAGGACGGTGCCTTCAGTTTTAATCTGCAAGAATTCAAGAGATGCTGCTTAAATAAATAATATTACTTCACACGAGCCGTCATCCGACTACAAATATTACGAGAATATTGTTTGACTAATCTTGTCTTGGCGCGGTGCAATAGACGCATCTTACTATAGCCAGTTTCGTTTACGTCCTAATGGTAGACGGCGCTGGCACACTCGCCACCACTGTGCTCGCCACCATGAGGTTGCCAGAGGTTGCTAAGTTGGTTGGTTTACGTTTAAACGTGCACGCGATTGTGTTGCTGTTTCGAGCCATTTCGCTTAATTTTGTGGTACAAATTTCTTTCTTGTAGCCCACAGCGAATGAAACAATGGTACTGAGTCACTTGGAGAACCGAAAAGTGGTTTCAGCAAGTCGGCGAGCACTTTTGACGCAGATGCGTCGATTGCATCCATCGTCAATTTCGGCCAGGTTCGGCGGTGAAACAACTGTCCTGATGTACAGGGAGGAGTACCATCGCCCCATCGCCCATGGCCGTACCCGCGGACACTAGTTTCAAGACAAATAAATAAAGAGCAGGACAAGCTCCGCCTGCCTGCCGCCAGGCTTTGGCTATGCACGTGCACCAAGTGGTATGGAAGGGCTCGCGCTCAAGTCAGATATTCGTCTGCTCATCTAAAGCCTAATTCACACATTTGCGTCAGTTGCGTTCGCATGCAACCGAAACGACCACAACGACAGAGTCACCAAGACAAGAGTTCGCCGTACGCAGCGTTGCGATGCAAGGGGTAGCTTCGAGGAGTAATCCATGAGTCACGGTTATTCCGCTGTTTTGGTCGCTTCTGTTGTTTCAGTTGCATGCGAACGCAACCGTTGCAAATGTCTGAGCCAGCCTTTATATTAGGGAGTTTTGGTAGATGGTTTTCAAAGGTCCGCTCGCTACGGGTGCGCGCTTCAGAGCAGGCATCGAAGTTGCAGCGCGAGCTCCCGCTGCAAATAGCGTGGCCCGAAAACACGGACTCCTAAAACTCTCTATTGCAACAGACTATTAGCCCCGAGAAGTTCGCGTGGCGCCCGCTTACGCCGAACCGGGGTGACGTCACGGCGAGGACAGAATTTTCTTTCGACTCGCCCCGCTAGCCCAGTGGAGGCTGGCGACGTTAACTGTCGGCGCCCTCGTTTCTATTTAATTTTTTTTCGTGCGCGTTTATGGTAGGAAGTGTACATTTTCCATCTGGCTTTAATGAGGTATGGCCTGTAGCTGCAGGTGAAACTTCAACCAACATTTCAGGCATGGTTGACAGGGCAGGCAACGCACGAATCGCAGCTGGTATGTAATACATCTCACAAATAAATGCTGCTGATGGTCTGAATGAATTTGCAAATTATGTTTACTATTACGTTGTTTTTTTGTGTGTATCTGTTTTTGAACAAGATCGCCGAAGCAGAAAAGCTGCATGCTGCTCGAGCAACATGTTAAAGGGGTCCTGCAATGGCTTTTTTACTGATTTTTAATTTGCACCAAACCTGAGCGCATTGAACGTAGTAACTTAATGACACTTTTCTTTTCTCGAATATCGCTTTATTTTATAAAAGTTATAGGCAAATTAAAATTACAAAAACAAGCAAAAAATAACCTCCTTCATGACGTTCTTGGTTGCTTGAGTGGCCGTGAACTAGACGAGGGCTGGTGAGCTGAGCGAGCGCTCACGGCTGCCGTACTCCGTGTCGACGGCGCGAGAGGGCGCCACTAAAGCGTGTTCTGGATAGGCTGTATGTAGCGGGCAGCTAGAGCGGCTCTCATTGCATTTGCTGCGCGATTAAACACAAATTCGGCATGACACTTCATTGGCCACAAACGACAGCAAACACGGGGTAAAGATCAGTTCAGAATGGGAGCCACTTCGCGCTGCCATACCGCGAAATGGCCAAACCGCCAGACAAAGCTGCTCACCGAAGGCCTTGGGAACGCTCCAGAGCCGGTCGGGTCCCTCGGTCCCTACGGCCGCAGCGCGCCGCGTACATCCGGGACCTTTCCGTGTCGGCGCCAGATCCCACTACTCCTTTCTAGTATGCGCCGCCTTTTCCACCGCTTGGTGGCGGGTATGTCGACGGATCATTTCTTGTTTCCATACTTTATAAACTGCATTTGTTTCTTTTCTGATCTAAAATACTGAACAAAAACTACTTTTATAAATAATTGAAACGGTTCGCGCCACTTATATTTTGTATTTCGACTAAAAAGAAGCTTTTAGCGGCTCTGACCAGTAGTAAGCCCAGGACCTAAGACGTCACATTACGCGCGCTTTCGGTACCGCGGGTCGCCCCGTCGGTGGAGGAGGTTTCCGCGTCATCCGGTTAAAATATGACGCACTGATATTTAGTTACTCTCACCGTGCCCGCTGGCTTGCCCGAACCCCAAGAGACGTGGAAACCGCAAAAAAGGTAGACGCTTAATAATGGATTGCAGGGCCCCTTTAAATACAGTCTGGGCCATGGAGAGAGAATCACAAGGGAGGCAGCCCAAGCAGCGGCGTAGACTTTCCATTTCCTTGGGGGCGGGGGCGGCAGGCTGAGAAGTTTTTCGGGGGGGGGGGGGGTGCTGCGCGTTATCTTTTCGCCAATGCTGGAGACTGAAGCTAACGAAAGCACGCTGCAACGGATTCCATTTTCCATGTATTTTGTCAATAAAGGCGGCGTGGGCGTTATTTTGTTTACATGACACTACTAGAAGCTGCGTTGCATGGCAAGTAAACAGCGTCTCGGTAAGAATCATGGCCCGGGCCCAAAGTAGGAAGGGCAAAGCCCCCCCCCCCCCGGATTTTATCAGGGGTAACACGAGCCCCGATGCCCCCCCCCCCCCCAAAGTCTACGCCTATGAGCCCAAGTACAGGGAAAGTAAAAGAAAAGACAGGCATAGAACACTTACTTGTTTATTTATGTTTACATTGCTTGCATTTGACCTTTGCTGGATTCGGATAGTTTTTCAATAGACCCCCCGTGGTATCCGCGGACTAGTTCATATCATCCCTCAAGTAATGTACAACCAACGTAAGCGAAGGTGTCTAGCCCTCTATTAGTCCCTTAGGCTCTAAAATTGAGATTTTACCTAAATCAAATTGTCCTGAAGCTAAAATACCTGAAGCTTTTCTCACGCAAACTGTCACCCTTCAGAGGATTCACATTTTCTGCTACTATAGTGCAGCATCTACCACTGGACAACCGTTCGAATGATTGCTGTTCCTCCTGTTTTCCTCTGTTGTCAGAGAGTCTAGCTATAGGGAGTTTGGAGGCTGAGGAAGCTTTTGGGGACATGAAGCAGTGTCTATTTTAATTGGAAATGACAATTCAATCTAAACGGTGTATTTTCGGAATACCCAAGGCTTAAAATAAAGAAGAATGTCAAGAAAAAATTGACCGCATCTCCACGTGGTGAATGATGTTGATTGGGGCGAAGCTCTGGTGGTGCTTGTCTGCATAGACGCTGAGCCGCAGCATGCCAAGCCTTTCGTTCGCTTTCATCCCTGTCAGAAAGAGAATGTGTGGTAGAGCATTTGACCGCAGCGCCCTCTCGTCTATAAACGTTGAGCCAATGCATGCAAAGTTTAACGCGATCATATACGCAGTAGGGTGCCTACATGTCTGTCTGTCTCAGGGTGAAGACATCCATTGTTGCACTGAATGTGTCAGCGCGTGACGCTCTCGCGCACTCGGTGCGTGACCTGGGTGCTAAAATGGCGTCTATGCCATGTCTATGCATTAGCGCTCTACATTAGCCAAAGCTACGCGCTCGAGCTGAGTGACACCGGATTGCGCGCACTTCAAATATGCATAAAAATACGATTGGGCGTTAAAATGGCTGAGATGTCACCACTCAAGCAAAACCGCGCGTTTGTATGAAGGCACTCTAATACGCAGTTGACCGCGGCGCCCTCTCCTGTATACACGTTGAGCGTCTACATGCAACGTTTCATCCATGACATGTCCCCAGCTCTTGATTTACTACCACATCTCAGAGCCCCTACTCGTCCCGCAGCCGTGGCCGAGTGGTTAAGGCGATGGACTAGAAATCTATTGGGATCTCCCCGCCATGTTCGAATCCTGTCGACTGCGCGAACATTTTTTTCGTCATCTTGTTTTTTTTTTTGTTCTCGACGAGCACGTGATTTCACGAGCAGGAGCACGAGCACTGGACGCCAGACAGATGGCTAGCCCTAAACATGGCTGGCCATCATGACAAACATGACAAACATGGCTAGCCCCTAAAGAGCTCCGCCCCTAAAAGTATAAATATCCCAAATTCGGTACTATTGCTGTGCATATTTTGGGCGGTTCAATACATCTCATACAGGCAACTGGAGGCAATTCGGCCGTTTTTCCTGCTGCCATACAAACTAATTTGCAGTAATTGTGCATCTTGTAAAAACTAAAACATGCCTGCGTACGTGTATGAACTATCATTAATTCACGACGCTACATTTATGTAAAACAGCCCTGTTTCACGAGCACTTCAAGGGCCCTGAGACCCAGGGCCTTTAAAACATCTGCGAGCCAGCGCATGCAGTGGCACGCGCAGAGTCGGGGTCGCGAGCTAATTTGCCGACCGCCCAAAAGGACTTGATATAAATGCCAATTCAAATGCCTGCAAAGCGGGATGTAATATTCTCCTAAATCATGAACATGCAAAGAACAGAATTCCAGCGTCTGAAACACTCACACCGCCGCTCGACCGACCCCTCGCAAGATTGCTTTGTGTCGTGTGGACCGATCCGGGGAGGTCCATCGGCGGAATTGCCTCGGCCGATAGCTTTCGGGATTTGTAACCCAATTATAAAGGTAAAAGTGACAAGCAGGCTTATAAAATATATCGGCCTGACCCAGTGTCTTGAACACCGGGTAAACGAAGTCCCGCTTGCGGCGCACAACGTCCAAACCACTGTAGCCAAACCAAGAAACCGGTGCAGGGAAGGCGAGCCGGATGAGAGATCGCGGAGCGGAGTCCTTCCCCCTGACGTCACGGTAGACCTCACCCAATCAGGGCGCGGTGACCGCAGCGACGCTTGTGTTCGCTCTCGGGGCTAATAATGCATGAGTGCATAGTGAAGAAGCAGGTCCACAACATGATTGATAATGTGCTGAATCACGAAAAACAGATGAACTGACAAGTTTACTGCTCGATGTTTGGGTTTTGTACACCAACTTTTTGTGAACTTCGCTGACTGGAAAAGTCTCCTATAATGACGTATACACAATATTAAAAAAATGTTATTTTCTCGGCCTGTCTTATTTAAATAAATTAAGTTCCCAAGAAATATTTTAATAGATTAACCTAGGCTGACTAGAAAATGTATTTAACTAAGTACTCAATTAATAACAGGATTTCACTATATTGGCCTTATGAAATAACCTATTTGGGTGGTTTCATCTCAACTCAGGCACGGATTTAGAATCGAATATTTAATTTTGACGAAAAAAATATATATTTTGGGGAAAACTCTTCTGTCACAGGGAATGCAAACAGCAAGTTCGGACGATTTTTTTGTTCTCGAGTTATGGACATTTTCAGCAGCCGAGGCACAAACTGACCTTGCTCTCGTCTGTTGGAGGTGTCATGTTTCACCCCTTTCAACTTTTTGCCTTTTTTTTTGGTAGTGCAATGTAACTTTTTTAGAACACTCCCATAATAGCGATTATTTATTGTCAATAATTTTATTGTGATTATTTATCTTCACTTTTGTTTTAAATATTGTCAAAGTGTGTCCCTTTGACAATATTTGTCAAAGATTTGACCAGCTCTTCCGTGTGACCTATTTGAGATATCGTAACATATTTAGTATTTTCAGAAAGCTGAGAGTATACTCTTTCTATTGATAACAAATTTAATGTTGTGCATAAAGGAGAAATGGCAGTATATTCTCGTAAAGCAAAGACTATTTCAAAATTTTTGCAAATTGGAGGACGATTTTACTAAAAAAAACGCACCTTTTATTTGGCTGATTTTTTTTCTCTAGCTATCTATTGCAGTGTTTTAAAAGGTAATATAAATAGAAAATGTAATATTTTGTTTGTATGGCAGCTATAAAAGCTTGATGTCTGATTTTGTTTGACTGTTTGGTCAGTAAATCAACTTACTCGTAAAAATACACTAATTCAAAAATTGGGGCCTCTTATTTTTTTATTAGATACCTGTGAACACACTTATTCTCTTATAAATAATTTTAACGCGATTATTAATATGAAATATATTTGAGAAAATTTGCCAATATGACGTTTTTGGGCAATATTTGTAAAAATTTACTAGCTCTTCCGTGTGACCTATATGAGGTGTCTTAACATATTTAGTATTTTCAGAAAGCTTAGAGTATACTCCTTCTAATGATAACAAATTTGATGTTGTGTGTAAAAGAGAAAGGGCAGTATTTTCTTGTAAAGCAAGGACCATTTCAACCATTTTGCGAATTGGGGGTCGATTTTTCTAAAAAGCCTACC
This sequence comes from Ixodes ricinus, assembly GCA_037355805.1. Taxonomy (NCBI): domain Eukaryota; kingdom Metazoa; phylum Arthropoda; class Arachnida; order Ixodida; family Ixodidae; genus Ixodes; species Ixodes ricinus. The sequence goes on from JAZHYW010052015.1 coordinate 17,102, forward strand.
TTTTACTTGGCTAATTGTTTTTCTCTATAGCTACATATCGCAGAAACAGGAAATGTAATATTTTGTTTGTATGGTTTGGTTTTAATTCACTTGTCGCCCAGTAATACAAGTGACTCACAAAACTAGACCAACTCATAATTAACTCCTCTGAAATTTTTAGTAGCTACCTGTAAATTCCTTTAATAAAAGAAGATGCAAACGGCGAGTTATGCTAATAAAGCGTCTAGGTCATAATATCTTTAATGTTTGTTTTTTTAATTGTCAAACCGCCTCTCTGCAACAATATTCGACGAAGTTCAGCAAGCTGTGCTGTGTTACCTAATCAATATGTTTGATTAAGTCACACAGCACAGCTTTACATCACCGTAAAGCTGCAAATAAGCTCTTCCTTTTGAGTATAATTTGAATATTTGAGCTAAACATATAAAGCGGAACATGTGCCTGAAAATTGAATATTTAGGAAAACAAACAAGTTTAAAGTCGATTTATTAAAAAAAAATACAACTTTATGTTTTTTTTATTTTTTATTCACAGTAAGGATAGTAGTCTATCAGGAACTACGAACAGAAATTGTAATATATTGTTTGTATGGCCGGTATTAGGACTCGAATCTCGTGCTATGAGAGTTTTGAAAGGGACATTCGCAAAGACGCTCAGCTGAGCAGAATTTTGACCTATGTAAGGTTTTCTATTTACTGTTAGTACGTACCTCAATATCTGAGCGTAAAAGCCAGTGAAGCAACAATATTTATCCTAACAATATTTATTTACTTGGCGCTGGGGTGATTTGCAAGGTGTGTGAGCTTCGCCTTGTGTATTGACGGAGAAGATAAGTAACATCTAGACTCCCAGACAAACTTAAGTCAAGAGGAAAAAGTCTAAGTAACCCGGCATGAATCACTGAAAATAGAAATGAAACCTAAACACATGACTAACATATTTGAAGCCTTAAATGCCATGAAATGCTCGTTATTTTACGAAAGAGTCCGTACGCGCACAAAATAAACCGTACTTCCTAAGCGTCAGATACCAAATCGTAGATATGTATATGCACTAAATATCTGTTTGACATAAGAAAATATGACAATTACATATCAAGTTCGGTATTTCAAACTCAAAGCCGAAAGCAAAAGGCCCCAGAGGAATTCTCTAACGATCTGCATTCCCCTGAATTGGGAGCAAAGTATAGCGCTGTGCCCGCACTTCTCGATACGGACTTCTAAACCTTTTTTAAGTGCACTACTCTAAATTTTATTAATGTTTATGGTAAGATACTGAGATAACTGCTAACTATATAAATAGAAAACCTTACATAGGCTAAAATTCTGCTCAGCAGGGCGCCTGTACGAAATCCCGTTCAAAACGCTCATAGCACGAGATTCGAGTCTTAAAAGCGGCCATACAAACAATATATTACAATTTCTGTTGGTAGTTCCTGTTAGACTACTACATTACCTAACTGTGAATAAAAAATAAAAGAATTAAAAGGTGGTTTTTTTAGAAAGTCGACTCCAAACTTGCTATAGTTTTTAAAAATATTCGTTTTTCAGGCACATGTTGCGCATTATATATTTAGCGCGAAATATTCAACTTATACTCAAAAGAAATAGCTTAATTGGAGCTTTACGGTGATGAAAGATCATAAAAATATGCTGATTAGGTCACACAGCACAGCTTGCAGAACTTCGTCAAATATCGTCACAGAGAGGCGGTTTGACAATTAAAACAAAAAAAAACATTAAGGATCTTATGACCTAGACGCTTAATTAGCATAAAAAAGCACATCTCGAGAGTGTTCTCAAAAAGTTATATTGATGTAGCATAAAAAGTAGGGAAAAGGAATGGTGTGAAATATGGCACCCCCGATAAGCTGGAAAAACGTCAGTTTCCACCTTGGCCGCTTCAACGGTCCAAAACGTTCTCAAGGTATGAGATAAGTGACAGGCCCCTTAAATGAAGCCTGACATTCACCATCTGTAAAATTTGCCAGATAAAATTAAAGGGCGCAAAAGGAGTGATCTCCGATAAGTTTGGCGCTGAAGTCGAGCGCCAGGCACCACACCATGGACCTGTGTAAAAAGCTCTTTTATTGGTTTGGACCAAGCGCTTTGTAGATTTCGGCGTCACCAGCTACTAACAACGCTGCCCTCGGCGATTTTCATGCAAACTGTTTCTTTTCGGCGCCACGTACTGTGGAACCCGGGGCATTCTCAAGCTGTTTGTGACAGTTTCTTACGCCGCGAGGTTCCAACCTTTTGTGTTAAAATGAATTAATTGAATTGGACTGGTTATCTGAAAATCTGAAGAAAATTATTTAAGCAATTAAAACACTGTAGACATGGGACTAATTAAGCACGGTATGCAGTTTCTTGGAATATATAAATAAATCCAATCAAGCTAATGTTTATATAGCAAAAACGATTAAGAACGCCAAACATATGTAGGTGCGATATTGTAAACGAATAACTTGGCCTGATGTTGGACGTACCGCTATTTCAAGTATTAGAAAAACAAAATTCAAGTTAAACGTTTATTTCCTTGTCCACGAGTTCACCCATATAATCAAAAGCAAATGTTTTCGATCTGTTATAAATGCAAAACACTGTGCTTTCAGAAAACACACGTGGTTATTTACAATGCATATTCTGTCACCTCCCTTGAAATCACAAATGCGCAATCATTATTTACTTAACTTACTATTGTGCTTGCTATTGCAAATGTCCCGCCACTATAAGTAAGCAAACCATAGTTCTCGTAGTTATTGACCTTTGAGCCCCTTGTGCTTTCTTAGAGTCATTGATGTGCTTAACGTGTGTGAGCGCTAACGCTGATTCAAGTGCCCATACAGCCTCTTCACACATAGCAGGCACGCCGATGGTA
>JAZHYW010052017.1:0-21032 GCA_037355805.1 Ixodes ricinus
TCCTGGTTAGACGTGATCGTTGCAATTACTGCGCCTTCTTTATAAAAATATGAATGCATATCCACCAGGCGTGTTAATCGCGCCATTAAACTACGTCGAATTTTGTAAATCGTACAATAGCTTTGACTTTAGCCTTCGCTGCCACAAATTAAAATTGCCACGCCGTCGAAGGTATAAATCCTCATTCCTCAAAACGCGCCCAGTTTGTAACTACGACTATTAATGCAACAATTTGCTTTAACAAGCAGTAAAACCTGTTAACCAAGCTATTTGCTGTTAATCTTCGTGACAACAAATTTAAATCCCCACGCCCTCAAAGGAGATAAATGTGCGTCCACTAACACTGTTAATTGCCCCGTTTAACTTGGTCCGCAAGCGCGACCGTACCGTTCATTAACAAATACCGCTTCTCGGCCACGATTCGCACTGTGCCCTCGTAAAAGCGGAAAAGGAGTGAAAGCTAAACACACTGCGACAGCGTAAATACATACTACCTCTTTTTTTTTCCCTTGCCCGTTTTTTTGTTGTTTTTTTATATGTTAAAGAGCAACCCCTAACGGATGGATCGTACACACAAGATTCGCGGAGACAACGCGCTTCGCCTCGTTGCGAGCTGCGATCAAATCAGCTAAAGGACCGCGACAACTTGCTCTTCTTTTCCTTCGTTTCGCGCGCGCGCGAATTTTGATAACAAATATCGCACCATCCGAACGCAGGTCACATAGGCGTGCACGCCCGCGCGCGTATGCCACCACAGATATACACGAATAGAGATGTGGCGAAACTGTAGAGGTTCGAGGTCGATCAGGTTCGACTTTGGTTCGAACCTTTAACGCCAAGTTCGACGGAAGTACGACCGAACGTTCGACTGTTATCCGCATGCGCGAAAATTGAGAACGAACTGACGATGCGGAGGAATTATGCAACATCTGTTGGGTGTATTGTTTCATCGTTTCACATTGTCACTGACAATTCCAGAAAAACGGGGCGTGGCTTAAGTGCACGCTTCTTGCTTCGTGATTCATTCTACGACAGAATTTCGTGACATCTCTTAGTCATTCGCACGAGTAAGCTAATCAAAGCATTAAAAGTACACATTTATTGTGTAAACATTAATAATCATTGTATGAAACTAAAAAAAAAGAAAAGGCTACAATATATGTATATATTTCGTTTTTACAGAATTAATTTTTTTGATTGTGTAGAAGTCGAGCAACACTGTTCATCAATCTAACGTCGTCGATATGTTTTTTTTTTTAGAAGGTCGAAGGTTTGCCGTAGCATCCGAACCTCAGGTTCGACAAAAATTCGCCACATCCCAATACACGAGTGACCTCAAGTTTGAAAGATGGCCTCCCCGCCCGTGAGCCAAGCGGAACACCTGTATATCCAGACGTCGGCAGAGAAGGGGCAAGTTTCGACACGGGGAAGAGTACAGACGACTACCGTAGCCACGCACATCCGATCAGAATCAAACTTTATGTCGCGCCCACGGCATAGGTTTGCAGACCTCCACGCCACGCGGCGCCTGGAGATCTGGACAGATAAGTGAAAGCGACGACTTGGAGACGCTAGTTCGTATTTGCGAATGGGGCTATGGCCTGATAGGGACAAATTACTTACAAACCGTGTTTAAATTACCCTGCAAAAAAAAAAACTGTATTGGATAAAGCGAAATTGGGGTTTTACTTGGGGTCGTACCGATTTGTCGACTTCAAACGGTCCAAGCCTTTTATCGGCGTGTGTTCGGAGATTACGAATCTGCGACGTGATAAATTCATACCGTGTGTATTAGAAACTCAAATGAACTAGACACGTTTCTGTATTTTTTCTGTTCTTTTTTTTTTGGTAACGAACTAACACGGTCCAGCTCCAAAGAAAAAGCCTACGCCAAGTATAAATGCCAGAAAACCCGTTTTGTTAATCACCGCGTCAAGTGATGGAAAACAGACATCAACTGCAGAACAATATTGCATCTGTGTAACTATGTTATGCACTTCCAATATTATTTGTCTCGTATTTCAGCAATTATTAGAAAAGTTTGTTTTAGATAATTAAAAATAAAACATATTCCAGAAATAATTATGTGTAATATACTTGCTCAAGATATACTAATCAATAAACATGGGTTCGAAGACAAAAAAAATCTGTCTTCAAAATGAGAAATTCATAACAACAACTAAACTATAAAATCTGAAGTCTTGCACTACGAAAACAAAATTTTACCACTTTTACAAGAGAATTATTGGCTAAAATATTAATTCCTAAAACTAAGCCACTAAATTTAAGTAATATTTTAAATCAATACAATCATTACCGCTAAAGTACCAAAGACTGGGAAAGAATATATGAAAGGAACGTGAAACAAACCTTAATTAGGGAACGCAGCAAAGGAAATAACGACGTCGAAAAGTGTGTATGATTTATCAGCCCTTCCACAAGATATGACTACAAAACAAACCCCTTCACTCAAAGTAACTTTCCTTGAAAAAAGGTGTACCAACTGAGTTATCGGTGACTAGTCTATAATGTGCTGAAACCGAAAAAAGCATTCGAGAAAAGTCGGGATTCACTCAACACAAGACAGGCCAGGGGAATCGAGCAGAGAAAGTATCTTTTTAACGCATTGTTCATACGAGAGCCACGCCAGCCATGAACAACGGGTTATTGGGTCGAATAAATCAAGCTCGCTAAACACTTGTTCGTTGGCTAAAAACATTCGTCCTTGGATTAACGAAGAGCGTGGAATATAATTAACACAGAACACACAGAAGAGCTGGGTACGGGTTTTCAAAGTGTAGAAAATAAAATAAAGACATAGAGACTAGCTTAGTTTATAACGTACAGGCTTCACCCAATGGAATAACGAGGTGGCTGAAGCCCTAAAAAAATTGTATACCAAACTCGGCCCGTAAAAAAAATATTAAAGAAATAAGTGAAAAGAAGATATTCCCATCTCAAAGAATTTACATTAAAAAATGATACGTTTATAGTGTGGCAGTGTAGATGGATCGTGGATAGGTTTAAGAAGAACAATAATCACAAGAACCAGATATTAGCCACCCAGTGCGTGACGATGGAATAAAAACAAAAAACAAAGAAAAAGCGAATTTCATTCTAGCCACATTTCACTCTATCACGTTCAAGCTACTTGCATCGGGATTGGGTCTCCGGCGCTCTGAATAGCCAATGCCGCATGCTGATTGGCTGCCAATAAATTACGAGATGCACGAAACACGCCACGACCTGCATGTCTTAAGTTGACGGCGACTTCGCACTCTAAAAAAAAGGGGGGGGGGGGGGGGGCGGCTGCGTGTTTTCAGTTTCGTGCAAAACACGGGGGAAAACCAGGGCCATCGGGGTGAAAGATAGAACGTATATATCCTAGCAAATGATGAAGCTCTAAATGCAAATTTACGTCAAAAAAAAAAAAATGTGCGCAGGAAAACAAAATTAAAAAATGAAACGGCATCCGCATTGCACCTGCGGACGTCGCATCTTTGCGGTTGGCGATACCCAATTTTACGGTCAGTGTCGTAAAATGACGGCACTGAGCGCAATTTCGTTTCTCTATTCGAGAATTTTAGTAGATCGTTGCGATACCTCCAATACCCCGAGAACGATATGATGCATGCGGAAATGTGGTGGCGGTGTATCTGGCATTGTTAACCATCCCAGTTGTGGGAACGCTCTAGAAGATATTCTCTATCGTTCCAGTTCGAGAGTTTCGTAGCGTACTTCGAAGGAGGACCCCGACGGAAGACAGGAGGAGGCATGCAAAGAGCGACTCACTCGAACCGAGACCGGCAGATGCATGATGTGGAGAGCGAGCGGCGGCGGCGTCGGTGAGCGAAAGTCCCTTCCCGTTTGCACCCTTCGAGACAGCTGCTCGATTCTCGCTCTCTGTGAGCGGCCAAGTCAGCCAAGTCCAGTCAGCGGCACCACCACCGGAGAGTACGGGAAGACGGTTATTGCGCTTTCTTTTTTTTTTTTTTTACTTTTGTCAGGAAAGGACGCCGGTTCTTGCGTGAGAAAGAGGGGGGGGGGGTGAACAAGAAGGGTCTCGAAGGGAAGAGTGAGGGCCGAAAGGGGGACACAAGCGAGAGCGTCAAGTCGTGCATGACACGGCGGCGCGGCTGGCGCGAGGCGCGCGCTGCGAGCAACCCCTCGCCCAAGACAGCAGCGCCGCATTAGAGATGGGCAAAACGGCTCACTTCAGTGAGCGGCTCAGAACGGCTCAGCTCACTGAAATGAACCGGCACATTTGAACGGCTCACCGGCTCACTTTGGTGCATGGAGAATAGAAGGGTAGGGGAGCTCATGACGTCAGCCGCGTAGCCTCCACAAGCCATGCTCCCTTGACGCCTCGCCTCTTTCTCATTTTCCTCCTTACTCTCCTCACTTATCAGCCCAACATGACCACATCACGTGACCGTAGCTAGCCTTCGTGTAGCCTTCGATCTGATAAAACCTACCGGACGGAGCGCGCGGAAGCCTGCAAGGAATCCTTCTACAATCAACCATCCATCTCGCACGTGACATGTCACGCGTACCAATCGCCAGAGAGATCTGCGGTCACGCTGGGCACAATGTCGTTTAAACTTTTTATGACTAGGCTTCACCAACACCGCAACGTGCCCCCTCCTAGTACTTCTAACCTCCTTGCTTCGGTGACTGGGTCGCTCACGAGCGAGCCGGATCTTTTGAGCCGCTCCTTTAAAGAACGAGTGAGCCGTGGTTCTTTCGGAGAGAGAAAGTCCGCTCTCTCTCGTGAACCAATGAGGGGTTAATCTCCGTCGACGCTAGCGCCAAAGCCCCATTCAGTTACGGCCCTAGCAGGAAGGTGCCACTTTTGTCAACAAAAAGGCTGTTTTCGTCGTCATGGCAGCAGGAACGGAATGGAGTTGCTTTCCCGCACTACTAATAGATGGCGTGCAAATCGCACCCGGCAAAAGACCCGGCCAATGCCCAGCTCTGACCCGGCTCTGACTCGGGACGGCTGACTGAACGAGAGAGAACCGGCTCCCAAAAGAACCGCCGCTCACTTTTACTGAGCCACGGCTCACTCGCTCTTTAAAAAGAGCGGCTCAGAAGATCCGGCTCGCTCCTGAGCGACCCATCTCTAGCGCGCATAGCAGCCGAGGCGGGCGGTGCGAAGGTCGGGTGCTACGCGCCGAGGGCACGGCGACCCCCGCTTGTTGCTGGGGCTGCTTGCCGGCATTCGCGTTTATTATGTACGCCGCCGCGGCGGCGTGGAGAGGAATCTTCTTTCCGATCCCGAGCCGATTGTGTACAGAGGGGTTCTGGAGCAGTGCTAGTGGGCCATCGCTGGCAACGTGTGACCCGGCGGGGACCCCGTATTTAGGTTCATCGCGAACTCTCTGCGGAGAGCGAGTCGCCTGCTTCTTGTGACGTCAGAAAGACGCCGTGCTGCGATTGGCTCTGATTGAAGGGTAGTGAGTAGACCTCAAACATAGCCTGCTATTCACTGAGAAAGCCCGGCAGATCGCCACGAGACGCGGCTGCCGAAATTAACAAGGTGGAGCGGCAGACAACGGATGAGAGGAGAGCCACGTGACTGGTGCCCCTGCTGCGGCGAGACGCCGAAACACACTTCTCCCGAGCGAAGAACTGTGTTACGGGTCCTCGGCGCTAGAAATTCTGTGAGCTGACGTACAGGTTCCCCGAGAAATGACTCTTTGATGCTCTGTGCTACCAGATCCTCGCGCTTCAAATTTGCGACCAAGCACTCCATGGCTCCGTCGTCGAGCTGCCGGTGGTTTGTGGAGTATAGAGGAGGCTATGCCTCAAAACAAGCACGCCTTGAGGTCTGGCACTGGTGAAAGCGAGCGAGTTGAAAATGAATGCCCAAAATCGAAAGAATAAAAACGCGGAGGACAAGCGCAGGACAACCACGTTCTTTCATATACCCACCATCCTTCAGCCAGAACCAATCAGAGTTCGGAGTTCTGACGACTCCAGAACCCCTGCAAAACAGGCAGACGGTCCAGCGCCTACGCATTTTTCGTTTCGATTCGAGCCCGAACCTCAGCCGACGCTACGAAGGAGCCGATCAAGCGGAACCAAAAGCGCAGCGTCGCGGCGCTCCCTTGTCTTCGTAAGTTTGCCGTCAGCAGCTGGAACAAATCACTCACAAAAAAAAAAAAAAGAACCGCAGGATTACGAGGTGAATATACTGCGCGTGATTGGTTAAGTCGGTGATGGCAAACATGAGAAGGCAATCTGCGCCGTGACGATGCACTTTTGGCTATTGGTTCTGCCGAGCGTTTTTGCGGGAGTGTATCCGGGGAGTTTCAGCGACGGTGTCACCGCCCTGGCGGCCGGTCGCCGAAAGAGAAACAGGGGGATAGGTTTGCTGGGCGGTGGCTTTGTGTAAATGCGTTGGCCGCGAACGTAGGCTTATAAACTTCGGCAGCAAGAATATTACGCGGCTCTAGTGTTCCGGTACGAGCAACAGAGGTGACACGATCTCCTACGACTAGCTACGACCCCCGCCGCAGCGATGCAGGCGTCGAAGGAGCGCAACGCTGTGTACTACGCAGTCAGTCGCCGTCGCCCGACGCAGCTCGTTTGGCATTCAGGGCTTTCCGCCCCGGGTTCTTCGTTTGTACTTGGAACCGAGTGTTATTTCATGTGCTTGTGTGTGTGCACAGTGGCTCGATATGGGCGTCATAAAGCAGTTCTTCAGGCTCAACAGCAACTCAAAGTTGACGGCGGAGGGACTTGCAGCAACGCTTTCGGTTGATGCACGGGTGTGACGACTCGTCGACTACACGGATAAATTTTAAGATTGCTGGTAGCAAGGTGGGCCATAGTCGCTATATGTTGACACGATTTTAAGTGTAAGTACTCCGGGCAAAGGCGAATCTATCGCGTTTCTAATCCACCTTTGTTTTTGTTGTTTTTATCACGCACGATTGACTACTAAACAAATGCTTCTGTACCGATCACGGAGTGAATGTCTTCGGCCTTACATTGCGGAACGCTCAACAAAAAGTCATGTTCGTTCAGCGAGAAAACTTCTTTCGAGTGACCTTTTTTTATTGATAATTTCTCCCGTATCTAGGTGCTTTAATCAACACGATCGTTTAGGTTTGCTTCCCTAGTTAAGACATTTTGCTGCCACATGCGGCACTAATGCTTGGCACGATGTATGCCACTGGTGGTATTGTAAATTGGTTTACTTCCAAACCTAAAAGTAACAGGTGGGACCATTTCAGTTTGCTAAAAATGTGCTGATATGGGAATTTCGTTGCATAACTAGCGTTTTACATTTAAGATTGATAAGAAACATGCTCATGTGATGATGCATGTCTACAGCATAAGCTTTGCAGATCCAGAATGGGTGTGCTATAGGCTACAGCCTCAAGGTTTTTAATGGACCAAATTGGTGATTACACGGCAATAAATATCGTGGTGGAAAACTGCCCATTGACTCGGTGAGTTTTGATCGTGACAATTGGCGTGCTGTTGACTAATTAGGTAATAGAACACCTTTTCCCTGACCATCTGGCGTCAAGGGACATCGCATCTAGATGTGCTTAAATATGTTTATTTCAAGGTTGAGTTGACCCCTCTGCATCATTACAGGAAGGCATTCTCAAGCCACAACAAACAGCAGTGAATATACAATGCATAATAACAGGCACCAGTGTCCAGGTGTATAGTCCGCAAAAGCCAATTTGAGCCTAAACATTTTTTTGTTTTGTTTAGATAGTTTGCATTTGATGTATAATCCGCTGGGCCTGATTTCCGCGCCCAGTGCATAGTCCGCCAAGCTGGTGCGTTGTGTCTTCATGCTTTTTTTCCTGGGTGGCATTTTCTTCAGAAGTTCTTCGGCGAACGCTGTTGAGCCTGAAGAACTGCTCATGAGGCCCATATCCAGCCACTGAGCACACAGAAAATAACACTCGGTGCCAAGTACAAACGAAGCACCTGGGTGGAAAGCCGTGAATGCCAAACGAGCAGCGTCGGGTGACGGCGACTGACTGCGTTGCGCCCCTTCGACGCCTGCATCGCTGCGGTGGGTGGAGCTAGTCGTAGCGAGATGATCTTCACTTCAAGCAAGAAATCTTGCCATACCATACTCAAGATATGTGTGCAAGTGTTCAATGACGTGGGCTCTCTCACGCTGGTGCAGCTGTCATCAAGAAAGGTACATATCAACAATGTTCGTGTGTTTGAGGCTAAAACTATGACGCATACTTTATCTAAACCTAAATTTATCGGTCTGCGGCTACAAACATTTTCGTTGACGTTGCTTAGATGATGTAGCCATTCAGGCCTCGCATTAAATGGTGTTGCGAACTCTTCGGTTGTGTACGAAAACCTATTTTTGCCCTAATAAAAGACATTTTCAAAAGGACACGTGTCTTCTGCTGATACATATCTTCCAATTTACAATGCACAGGCAAAAAGAAAATCAAATGGGTACATCTACCACTTAGCATAAGCACCTTTTGCCATTCATTCTTGAGCACACTCAAATATCAGCTTAGGTTGCTCTTGTTTTAGAAGCTTTGCCGTTTTGTAAAAATAAAAAAGTTAAAGAAGCTTTACCTTTGTTCTTCTGGCATTTAATGGAGACTTGTTTGTCAGCTGATCACACACAGCAGATATCACCGTGGCACATACAACTCGAACGACCGATGAGACTATTGCTATTACAATAAAGCTTTCCACAAGAGCCAAAAGGAGGCTTGTTGGGGTGCACAAGCACATCGAAATGAGATTGGCGCTTCCGGGGCTTGTTTACATTGTGCGTAAAAACGGGACGATCGGCGACCAGCTGATCGCAATTTAACACCAAGGATACCGATGTTTCGATACATAGAACGCAGGATAAAGACCTCAATCGTCCCTTGTATGCTGTAGCTGTCATACTTTCCATCCAACCGCTTTTTAGCACAATTAACCAGAACAACCGAAGAGTTCGCAACACCGTTTAATGCGAGGCCTGAATGGTTACATCATCTAAGCAACGTCAACGAAAATGTTTGTAGCCACAAACCGATAAGTTTACGTTTAGATAAAGTACGCATCATAGTTTGAACGCGCGAACCTTGTTGATATGTACATACCTTTCTTTGGACCCGCGTACGTACATTCGGTTCAACTTGACGACAGCTGCACCAGCGTGAGAGCTCACGTCGAACACTTGCACACATATCTTGACTATGGCAAGATTTCTTGCCTTCGACTGGCTTGAACACTTCATTTGTTGCATCACGGTAGGTCTTGCTTGAAGCGATGATCGTCTCGCACACGGCAACAAACGGAGAACGACACGCTTTGTTTAATTTATATGCTACCGGTCTACGGGCGTCGCGAATCTATCCCCTCTTTTCCGCCATGTTGGATCGATCGGAGCGCCCCCTATATTCGCTGAAACTCCTCAATAGTCGTTCCAGATTTTTAGAGTGCATTGACCAATGTCTGTTCTGTTCCGTGGGCGCCGCCATCTTTGTTTATGCTGACGCCTTGCCACAGTATAGCAAAGGAGGAGAGGGGGGGGGGGGGGGGGGCGCTGCGCATTTTGCAAACTTACATTCTTTTTTTACAAATATTTGCACATATTTAGGGTGGTATTTTCCGGTTTTAACCGAAGAACACCGATAAACATCCGTCGGTGACGAAAATACAAAATCGGTTAAAACCGAAAAACACCGGTGGTTGGATATTTTCGCCCTGGTTAAAACCGAAAAACACCGGTCGTTGCATGTTTCCGACCTAGCGAAACCCTTTCCCCGTAGAGGTTCGTCAAACGTGTTATCTCGTGGATCCTGCATTCTTCCAGTGTCTATACATGGCTTGCACGTGGCGTCAGTCCGCCCTCCTTTCTGGGGGTCAAAAGCGTCTAGTTAACGCAGTGGAAGCTAAGCTCTCACACGCCTTTCCCCATTGTGTCTCCCATGGCCCCCTTTTGTGGAAAAATTAACGCAGTGGAGGGTACGCTCTCACGTGCCCTTTCCCCATTGTGTCTGGCCAAGTGATGTCGGTGCAAGCCATGTATTCAGAGGTTGCTGTGGTTCCTGGAAGACACTGCCAACATCCGTGTCGTACAGGGCTACTGACCTTTGAGAACTGAGATGCGTTCATTGTTATCTGTTTAGTTTCCATGGGCTTTTGGGGAAACGGAAAAAGGGTTTTGTTGGCGTGGGATTTTTCGCTGTATATAAAAGGACCGTTCTGTAAAAAAATTTGCAGACGTGTTTGAGAAGGCGCGTCCGTCCCGCGTCTGCGGGTTTTCTCAACGTGAGACTTGCTTCCCTTCGTCGAACACTTCAAGTATCGTCGTCACGCGGAGTAGAAGGCCACCAGGATGGGACGCAAGCGGAAAGCTCCGGATGACTACGCTACAGATTTCATGGATGAATCGTCGTTCTGGTTCCGCGTGCAAATTGTTAATCCGTGCATAAAAGTGGAGCTGCCAGAGGGATTTGTGCCTTATGAAAGTATCTATCGGCTGGTCCTCCGAGACGAGCGCAAGCTGAGTGACCTAGAATCAGAGTTTCTTTGTTACCGCCAGTATGCTGTGACTAGCACCGTTGATCCAGTGTTATTTTGGAAACTTCATTTACCTGACTGGCCACTACTGTCCCAAGCCTCGCTGGACATTTTGGGATTTCCTGTGTCCAGCGCAAATGTGGAGCGTGCGTTTTCAAAATTGCGGGTTGTGAACCGCAAGGAACGTGCTGCCATGACGGATGCAAGCCTCTCGAAGTATGCTTGCATCTACTATAATAACCAAGTGTGAGAAATAGATGCTTCCTCGAGAAGAAGTGTATGAAATATGTGAATAAAATTGGAACTCTCTGTCTGTGATCAATCGCATTTTTTTCCACCGATAATCACCGATTTTAGCCTCGTCGTGAGACGTTCCACCGAAATACACCGGTGTTTCGAAAATAAATAAACACCGAAAAACATCCGCCGATTTTTCTCACAAATAAACACCGGAAAGTACACACCCTACACATAATGTAGTGCAAGAACGCCGCAAACGCATAGTCACGAACCTCCAAGAACAACACCGATGCCAGGAGTTCTATAAAAAGCAAAATAATATTGTTTAATGCGCAGCCCCTTTCTTCAAAAGAGCCTGTGTTTGAGAATATTGATTCCCAGTTTTTATCGCCGGGGCCTTGGATTTCGGACACTGGTCAATAAGCCATTTTATTGGGGAGTGGTAAGTCGTTGCCCAAAATCGGATCACATCTAACGATTCGTGGCAAGTCGACGAGCAGGCTAACACTCGAATAATGGTCGCACCTCGTTGGTCACCTTTTCAGAAGGACATCCGAAGGGTGCCGCTTGAGGGCACACAGGAACGCTTCGGCGACGGTGACTGCCTTTATGTCGGGTAACGGTATAGCTCCCGGTCACCTTGTGGAAACGGCCTATCAGCGGCATGCGCGACCAAAAGTGTCACTGTGATCGGCATTCGCGATTGGCCAGACCATAGCTTCCTGTAAACCCATAACGCCTGCCCAGTCGTCAGTTCACGGCGAGGCAAATCCTAGTCGCGACGTAACGAACGGAAACCGTGGGAGGGAGCCACCGAAACATCTCGGCGCTAACGGACAATTCGCCTTCTGCGCGGTGCCATCTTTGTCTTTTGGGCTGTAGGACTCGTTCTGGGCATGCGCAGTAGCTCTATCCTGCCAATTATCAGACGTCGCTCACATGGCCATGCCCCAGTGACTCAGCATTTTTCTGCTTTAGTCGTGATCGCTACAGTCACCGACAACTCAAGACAAGCAGGCTGTGGATTATGATGTTTATACTTCTTCCTGCGTGACTTTTTTTCCCTTCTGGGCGACCCGTAGGGCGGACGGTGTGGGCACCCGCTTGCATAGAGGCGCCTCCGTCGCACGGATAGTATTAGCCGCTAAGAATAAATCTCTATATATAATTCGATGTTACATAAATGTAACAAAAAAGCCCCGGCTGGGTGGCGCAAGTCACCGCCCGATTCAAAGGGTTCACCCTCATCCATCCATCCATCCGTGGTTGCTCGGCGTCCTTATGTCCTTATCGGCTTACGCTGCATTCTGATTGGTTCCGGAGCGGTAATAAGGTGTTCGGGACTAGTATTTATTTTTGCCTCGAATTAGTGTTTTAGGTTGTTTTTATCGTTGTACACGAAGTGACACTTTGTTGTCTACGTGCCAAACCAACGTAGGGCATCCTGCACACCGTTAAAAATGACGACTGATATTACGCCACCTCGGAACTTTTTTGGGCGTTAGACCAAATGTATCCGTTATGCATTTCCGATGTCGCAAGAAGCTTACATAGGATTCTCCTAACGTGCATATTCGGTTTGGTACGATGGTCACTGAAATGTTGCCTGTCGTTTCCACGCATGGAGTACCACATTCAACATACGCATACTCCTGGCATGCTTTAGGCCAGGTCTATACTCTTGCATAAGGAATGAACGGTTATTGTTGTGATTACACTCTGGTACTGCCACTCGCACTGCAGTATAGGCGCCACATATAAAGCAGCCAGTAATTCGCGCTTCGATACAGTTTTCCGACTCAAAACCGTACGACGGTTGTCCTATAAGGAAAAAGTCAGCAAGAAATGTTCAAGAAGGAACACTCCTAAACGCGTTGTTTATGAGGTCAAAGGGGCCATTTTCGAACATGGTGTCAAACGAGCCCAGTAAGAGAAAGCAATCCATTACCCGTAAATAGCATTTACATCTATAAATACGTGGCTAGGATAAGAGCGCCATCCTCTCGTTGTTTCCCGGGTCATCGGGCTAACACATAGGTAAATTACATTGGAACCAGTTTATAAAGCTACATATGACAAATTGCAAAAAAAAAAAGTAATCGTACAACTGTCACGCAGGGAAAGGCGCAATTCTGGTCCGTATCAACAATTTTTTTTTTCGTATTTCTATGTCATTTCTTTTTCCTGGTTATAGTCTCTCTCTGGACGATATTTCAGGTCAGACGAAAGCGAAACTAAACAAAAAAAGTCAGACGATTAGCACGAGGAAAAGAAGAAAAAAAACAGTCGCCAAGGAACCACGCAAGGCACCTACGCCACGACCTACGTTCCATAAATCAAGTGTCTCTACTCTCCCGCACGCGGTGTCCCCAAAAATAGTAAATAGATGCAGTCCTGCTCTCGTTAATATAGCCCACGGTTCATATGGATACCTCTCTATGGAGAATCTTTTCGGGGGATGAACTGGGTAAATAGATGTATTCTTGTGTCGTTATTATGCACGACTCACATTATGGTCAATTCTGGGGGGGGGGGGGGGGGGAAGGGGTTAATAGTAACGAAGCATGACCGCATGACTCTCCCGATTAAACGTAGCATCGTGTAATGAGGAAATGTCAGCTAGCCTCGCTGCAACCTCCGACTCCTGTGTGGCTCTCGCGCATCGAAACAGAAATATACGTTGACGTTAATAGATGAGCAACGAATTGACTATATAAAAACCGATTCAAACGGAGAAAACCAGATTCCAAGCTTTTTATTGTGCTTTTTGGCAACTCTTCGAAGCTTTCCCGCGAGCTCATAGGAGTATGCAGACTGATCGCTTCAAGAATCCATAAAGCCGTACGTATCACATCGGCCCGCCTTTTATCCTGCATTGCACCTTGCCCCCTGCCGGTCATAGGCATCGCACGCTGACTCCTAGCTTCACGCGAGTACTGAACCACGGCCCATTAGACATGGGAGGCCTCCGATATACTTTTTTTTATGTTCGTTCGCTCGTTTAGTCTATTGCGGGGAAATGTGTCTCCTAATCTTAGGAGCCATCATCCCGTATAGTGGTGCGCTCAAATTATTTACTTAATATATAGTCTTTGTCTACATAAAACCGATTCACTTTGAGGAGGTTTATTGAAACCGGTTTATGTCGAAGCATTGAGTTCCCGGCTAGCTGGCCTTCGACAATCCTTCTCCCGTTTTTCTACAGTGACAACTATTCTAGGCGCTTCAACGCGGATAAACAAAAATATAGCACCGTGTACGCTCTCTGAACGGTTCAATGTGGGAGCAAATGCAGTAGTCTGAGTTTGCTGAAGGACTTGAAACTCTACATGGAGAGATTAACCGCCTTTTTTATCTGTAAAAAAATAAGAAAAAATGAAGTCGTTTAGGTCAAAAAGACAAGTGCTGCTTTCAAGTTTCAAAAGCGCAGAAGTCGACTACTTTTTGTTTCGGTATTTTTCTCGACACGGGCTATCCAATTCAATTCAATGTTTATTTGATAAGTTGAGTTTGGTACTAGTGTCCTGGGACCGGCTACTTCAAATCAAGTAACGTATCGCATGGATGATGCATAATCTGCAATTATAAAATCAGTCCATCATGAATAATACTCCCAGTTACTACGCACATACAAGCACAAAAAAAAACTTTACACGGTGAGAGAATTGATTACGCAATCGGACCAAGCTGGTCCAGCCCAAAAGTTAGGACTAAGCTCTATCTACTTATGAACCAAGCGAGTTTTCCGTTCAGCACTAAGCTGACAGTGTGATGGGCGCTACGCGCACGCCCGACAAATCAGTCGCCGTCCATTCATCATCTTACTCTGCCCTCTGCGTGCGGGTATAGGCGGGAGCGTGATCGCGTGACAATAGTAGACGATGGCTGGCCCAACGAGTGAGTACATAGCTTCCACCGCACTGTCAGCTTAGAGGCGAACGGGTTACAGCTAGGTTGCTAGGCGACTGTCGCTTATACTCCGTTTCGCATTAAAGGGACCTGCAACGCTATTCGCTCGGAATGTACTTCACTTTACACGAGCTTACGGCACTAGTGGAACCCAAGCATGCTCGAACGTGGCGTGCACTGGCCAAGAAACTCCTGCGTTGCGGCGTAATTTCAAGGAGAAAAGCGAGAGCTTTCTTTGAATCTTTCATCCGGAAAACTCGACAGACGTAACTGTGGGGTCGCAGGGGCTTGGGGCATTCGCTGTGCGTGATTGGTTGAGCCGGTCATAACGCACAAAGACGACGTGCGACGTGACGGTGCAGTTTCTTGGGACTCCTTGATTGGCTGCGTCGGATCGCGGCTGCTGTGGGATTCAGAGTGAAACGCAGTGTGAAGCCGCCGTGACTTTGAGAGAAGAGCGTTCGGCCGCCGGTCAAAGAGGAACAGACGTCATCTCGCCCGTCGCGCGCGGACGTCACTCCGACCGAGCGCTCATGACGGTCGTTGTCGATGGTCAAGTCGGCGGAGCTCGGCGGCCCCATTCACAGAAACACGCCTACCCCCTCCCCGCCATATCACTCGCAGCCGCGACACCCAAGGCGCACGAATGAACAAACACAACGAAATAAAAAATGCGACCGCACGGAGGGGCGAGGACAGAGAACACAAAAAAGGCGGACGTTTCTCGCGGCTTTGAACGACAGGACTTTCACGTTGTCCCATTCGCAACCGCACAAGGTTGCCAGGCTGTAGGCGGGGCGCAGACGGGGAGGAATGACACGGAGTCACCGGATAATATCGGGGGGGGGGGGGGGGGGGCGGGTATGCCGCAATCTGTCCGCCATTGTTCGTCCGAGTGTGCTGCGCTGGGGTTTGGAGCGCAGACAGACGTTTACACCTTTTTCGTATAGCCTCGCACCCAGCCACGTTGTCTCCATATCCGGTATGCGTTCCGAAAATAAAAGCAAAGAGATTACAGCCCTGAATAAGTAAAAAGTATAGAGAGGGTCATAAGAAGAACGACTGACGGTTGCAATTAAAATGTTAACACGTTCTACTGTCGAGGCGAGAAGAAAGCGATGTTTTCACGCATACCGGAAGTTCCAGAATTAAAGATGGCGGCGCCCACGTAGAAAAAGGTGTACGGCGGAGCGAAAGTTCGTCTGCTTCACTGTGGAGGAGGTTGCAGTGGCGTCGTAACGTCGAGCTCTGATTGGAAGGATAGTGGGTAGACTTCAGTGCTTGCTTTGCCTTCATATCTACCCACTATCCTTCTAGTCGGAGCCAATCCGAGCTCGGCGTTTTGACGATACCGCGACTTCTGTGCAATAAGCGGACGAACAATAGCGCTCCTCATAAGAGGCAAAATGTGGCAATGCGGGACATCCCTGGGAAGAAAAGAACGCGTGTGCTCGCGTCAATGGACACATGAAACGGTGCGGAGAGCTCGCGGAGATAGTTTCTTATAATCCATGGGAAATCATATATACGATACTTGATGTAGAGTACGAGCGTGGACCCAAATGTAACCGGAATGAATTTCGGGAGGGTGGGGCGTTCGTAGTACCAGCTTCCGCCGCTAGCATCATTTAACGGCAACTCTCCCGAGTCAGTTTGCCGACCGGCGTCTTCCGCTAAAGTTCTAGCGGCACGTTGTGAACTTTTCTCCCAAGTGCTTCAAAATCATTACCTGTTTTTTGCAATGTCTGATTTGAATGACCTTCCACGTCCACGACACATTTTTCGTTCGGGACTTTTTTTTTTTTCATGCGGGCGAACAGGAAAAAGTTACACGGGGCGAGGTCCGGTAAATAGCGGGGGTGGAGAAACGGCGGCATTACATTTTTGTTGAAAAATCGTTGCACTGACAAAGCAGTGTGTGCTGGGGCATTGTCGTGATGGAACCACCATCACCTCCCCCTTTCCCACAAGTCGGGGCATTTCTGCCTCACTGAGTTACGCAAGCGTCGCAAAACTCCCAGGTAAAACACCCGATTAACAGTTTCACCGGAAGGAACAAACTCCGAGTGAACAATGCCCGAATTTTCTAGATGTTTTCATTAGTTGAAAAGGTTGAGGGCCGCCCTTAACGAGATTGGTCGTCGATCATTAATTCACCGGCCTCGAAGCGTGAAAGCCACTCGTAGACTTGCGATATCTTCATAGCACCTTTTTTGTAAGCTGTCTGATGCATTGCGAGAGTTTCCGCCGCCGTTCTCGCTAAAAGAAAAGAAAATTTCGCGACCGCACGCCGTCCCTTTAAATCAAACATTGCAAAAAACGAGAAATGATTTTGAAGCGCTTGGGGAAAAAAATCGCAACATGCCGCTACAACTTTAGCAGACAACGCCGGTCGGCGAACTAACTTGGAAGGGGCGCGGAAATTCATACCACGAGACCTATACACGAGTTCAATTTCTCAGCTAAATTTAGTGGAAAAATTGATGTCACGTGGTTGACGTCCGGTGACCTAGGCACCAATTCAGTTTCCCGCTAAATTTGGCGAAAAATAGGCGTCACGTGACGTCACCTGACGTCACGTGACCTAAACATCATGAGGAAATGGACGGCACGTAACGCATACGTCAGCTCAGTTCCCCCGCTAAATATGGCGGGAAAATTCACGTCTTGTGACGTAGACGCCAATCAGTTTACCCTGCTAAATTAAAGGGGAAATCGACATCCATGTGACCTATACAACCATTTAGTTTCCCCGCTAAATGTGGAAACTAAATGGTTGTATAGATCGCAGATATCATTTTACTGAGAAGATTTGGGGAAGCTGGATTAACGTCTGCAATCACAAAACGTGAATTCCCACTATATTTGCCGGAACAGGCTGAAGTACGTGCCGTCCATTTCCTCATGATGTTTAGGTCACGTGACGTCAGGTGACGTCGTGACGCCCTATTTTTCGCTAGGGTGGGAAACTGGGTGAATTTCTGGACGACTCCGGCACGTGACATCAATTTTTCACTAAAAATTTAGCTGAATTGAACTCGTCTTCTCCGTTCTCTTATTGAACAAAAAAAAAAAATTTTTTCCAGTGAATAACAAAACCAGTATCTCTAAAGTTGGCGGCATCGATACGATTTTTTTCAAGCACTTCCTCGTTTTTTGCAATGTTTGTTAAAAAATGGACGGCGGCTCTGTCGCGAAATTTTTCTTTTTCTTCTCGCAATTCATCCCAGACAACACAAAGGTGTAGATATCGCAAAGTCAGGTGACTCTTCGGGCAATGAGCTAATGATCGACGACAATGTGATTAAAGAGCGGCCTCAACCTTTCGTATCTAGAAGATTCAGACGTTATTCATTCGGAGTTCGTCGTTAGTAATCAGATGTTTTGCCTAAATTTTGAACAACTTCTCACTAATGGTAGAAGCTATGGAGGGTGATGGTGGTTCTATCTGACAATGCAACTTTTCTACTGTCGAGTCGCAACGATGTAAGTATTGCCTCTCGCATATTCACCGGACTATGTATTTCTGATATGTAATAGATTTGATGAAAATCGTATTGATGAGTCGATGCAGACATTTAATAACGGTGAAATGACCTGAAACGCTGGGAGAAGGTTACAACGTGCCGCAGGCACAGCGGAAGGCGCCGGTGGCAGGCGGTTTTCGGTGCCGTTAAATGATGCTGGCGGCGAGCTGTACTGGCCTTACCTCGAAATCATTCCACATTGGGTCCGCGCTCGCCTCCCATCAAGTATCGTATATGATTTCCCGTGGACTATAAACTATCTCCTGTCGCCGCGCAGGTAGCTCTGACATGAGCACGCACGCGTCTTTCTTCCCAGGGATGTCCGCATTCTGTACTACTCTTATGAGGAGGCGTATTCATGTGTGCTGAAGTCACGATGTCATCAGACATGATTATCCGACTGGATAGTGGGTAGATATGAAGGGCAGCTAACTACTGAAATCTATATATCTCCAATCAAACTCGACATTACGACGCCGCCATGAGCTTCTCCGCGCAGTGAAATTGTTTTCAGCTTCCCGTATGCAAATTGATGGTGAACGTCAGTATGCGTGAGCATCGCTCTTCGCCTCGACGAACGTGTTGGCAATTTGGTGCAGTCGTTATGTATGACATATACCTTGTTAAGCTGTAATCTTGCTTTGGGACGCATACCGGATATGGAGACAACGTGGCTGGAGTGCGAAAGTATACGAAAGACAATGAAACATCTCTGTAACCTAGCTTTATCGGGCAGACAACGGCCAGGGCGGCATGCCCCGATTATCCGAGTGACTCAATCATCCTCCCGTCGCCGCTGCAACCTGACGACGCTGTGCCCGGTGCGTGAACAGCGTGAAAGTCTGATCGTTAAAGCCGCGAAGAACGATCGCGCGCAACGTTCTCGTCTCCTTCCGTGCGGTCGCATTTTATTTCGTTTGTTTGTTGATGAATTGCGCCTTAGTGTCGCGGCACTGCCAGTGTATGGCGGGGAAGACCGGCGTGTTCGCGCCGAGCTTCGCCGACGATATGAACCTTTGACCGTCATGGCAGCGGTCGAGATCGCGCGACGCTGACCGGCGGCAAACCGCTCTCTCGGTCGCGGCGACTGCGTTTCACTCTGAATCTACGGCAACCGCGATCAGACGCAGTAAATCAAGCCCAAAACTACGCCCGTCACGACCCGCGCATCATCTGTGCGGTGCCGGACCAGCGCAATAATCACGCACTGTATGCCTAGCTGCGATACACGTCGTCGGGTTTACTCGGATGGCGTCGAGAAATATCGCTTTCTCCTTGAGTACGGCAACTGGAACAACGGCCGGATACACGTTCGAATGTGGTTTGCTGTCCGGCAAGCGCAGTGTACATTCAGGCGAACCATGCAAGTCCCTTTAATGCAAGAGCGGAAGTATAAGGGATCGCCTAACTATTTAGCTGTAAACCGATTCGCTATACAAACTGAACAGTGCGGTGGACGCTGTAATACACTTTCACGTTAGACAGCCATCGTCTATTGTCGCGCTGCACGCGAAGGCAGGTAAGGTGATGATGGACGGCCTTTATTTGTCGGGCGTACTGTAGCGCCCTCCTGGCAATTGAGCGAAGCTCGGTGGTTCATGGGGTAGGGTAGGCGGGTCACAGCTTTGAACGGACCAACTGGTCTATTGCATGATATTCTCTCACCGTGTAATTTTTGTGCTTCTGTAACTGAAAGGTAGTATTCATGAATGGACTGATTTTACCTGGTGCAGATTATGCATCCCCGCGTGCGGTCTGTTTAGTAGCCGGTCAGGAACTGGCAAACTCAACATCGAAATAAACGTGGGTGAATGAATTGCCCGTGTCGAAAATACCGAGGCAAGTGACTTCTGCGCTTTGAAACTTGAAGCAGCGCTGTCTTTAACTGAATTTTTGGACAAAGAAGGGCGATTCAATTGTTTCGTAAGTTTCGTCAACAAACTAGGCCAGACTACTGACTATCTACGTGAACTGCGAAGGCGTACAGCACTATAACCTGTTTATCCGCGTTGAAGCACCTAAAATAGTGTCGCATAGAAAAACGATTTGTTGAAGGACAGCAATATATGCTCGACATTAACCAGTACTCGCCTCCTCAAAGTAGAATCGGGCCTATGTAGACAAGACTTCTTATTAATTAAATAATTTAGGCGCGCACCGCCTGCAAGGATGTGCTCTAAGATAAGACATTTGCAATACTAAACGAGCAAACGAACATAAAAAAGTATATCAATATGTCTAATGGGCCACGTTCTCTACGAACCTGGCTAGGATTTTTGTTCCGAGACATAACAAACATGGCCCCAGCAAATAAGATTTCGAGAGAGGAGGGCAATTTATACTAGACATTGCTACTACTACGTGTGCTATGACAGAGACAGAGTACAACAGGATAAAGGCCATGAAATTACGCTTTAGTTCTTGAAACGATCATTCATACTATGACTCCTTGAAACTCGAAGTGCAAAGCGGAATCTGAGTTTTTCTTGTTTGAATCGTTTTATATAGTCAATGTTCTCCAATAACGTCAACATATATTTAATGTTTCGATACTTGGGCTCTTGAGTCGGAGTTTGCGGCGGGCTGCTGAACATTCCCTCGATACACAATCTTACGGTATGCTTCGTTACCTTCCCACAAATTGGCCGCCAATTGGTCGTGCACCAATAGCGGCACAGAATTACATCTATTTGCAGTTTAAATTACAGCATTCTCCATAGAGAATATCCATAATGAATATGGCGAGGAGAGGAATTGCATCTGTACTATTTTAGGGGCACCGCGAAATAGAACATTTATGGGGCATGGGCTCGTGGCATGTATACATAT
>JAZHYW010052018.1:0-25662 GCA_037355805.1 Ixodes ricinus
TGCGCTCACGATCATGTGGCCGAGTCAATAGCACCTACAGAAGAGGAAGGCCCACTCCTTTCCCCCAAACGTCATCATTGGTGGATACATCGCTGCCAGTGCGTCTCGCCGCGTTTTACAATGAGCGCCGCGCTCTCACGTGGCGACGCCAAGACGGACGCGTCTGCCGCTTGCTCTCGTCGAGCTTCAGCGTGTCTTTGGGTGGGGACCCTCTAACGATGACGTCATGCGCAGGCCTTGTCTTGGAGGTGACATTGGCGGACGTTGCACGCATACATCTCACGGCGTGTGTGCGTGCAACAAATTCTTGAACCGTTCATACGCTGGATGCGGTCTGGGGTAGATACTTCTCCGCGCTCCACTATACGGTCACGCTAGACATCGGGATTGCCGCAATCGTCCGACGTGATGCTGTTACGTGCAACGCTGACGGAGGTAGCTTCGGGGGCGGTACGCCGGCCGCGGCCACGCACTGCTGTACAGAGGCGAAGCGCAAGAAATGGTGTCATCTATCCTCTGCAGGGCGCGAAAGTGTGCGGCCGAGCTGGTGAGGAAACATGATACCCTGAAACAACGGGCGAGGTCTTGTCCGTTGTTTTCTTTCTCCTTCTCTCAGGGTTTGAATTATGACACCTATCCCCTTGTGTTTCTGCTGCTGGCGAATTATGACATCTCTCCACTCGTCTCGCTGGCGTCTGCGCATGCGGAGTGACGGACCGATTCGAAATCGGTCGTCGGGAAGTGCGCACCCCGAAGGATGGCGTGCATTCGCCAAGCACAGCCGACTTCCCGGAAGAAATGTTCTTCGTCTCGCGCTTTTGTTTTTTGTTTCGACGAAAGTATACATCTTTTACTCGGCTTACGTAGCGCGTGCGCAGTTTTCGAGGAGGCGCCTTCGCAGGTATCGCTCGGTTGGGAAACCGCTCGCCCTCCCTCGGCACGCGAGGCACGTCCGCATAAATACCGGCGCCTCATCTGCGGCCGTGTAGCCTCAAAAGCGGAACCATGCACTGGAACCGAGAGCGTCGATATCGTATCGGAGCTGGGATGATCGATCGTTACAACCCTTTGTTCTTGTGGTATATCTGCAACGGCCTTCGGATTCGCGTCTTCTTCAATCAGGCGGCCGGAACAAGAAAGTGGGTCTGTGTGTCTTTAGGGGTCGCCGCGAATTGAGCTTTCACGGTACGCTGCTTTTGGACGTCCTCCGAGAGGCGCGAATGTAATGAACGCCTCCGAAGAAGGTGTACCGTAGCGGGTGTTGGGCAAGCGAGGTGGTGGATCCGCGTCGACCTTGTCTTTCCCGTTCGTGACGTATGGCTGGCGTAACGTGAGGCGTTGGCGGTGCTTGCCGGGACGTCGATTGGGTGCCAGCGGGCAGCCGCGCCATACCATCATTACCGGAGGGCGTGGGTGGGCGGGCGAGTCTGCCTAGATCTCAGAGTGTTTGCAACTGCTCCAGAGGGGTCCACGTGGTCTGTGGACCGCCTTTACAGGACGAGCTGCGGCCAGGAAGTGGCGGAAGCGTCGATCATCCGCCAGCGTCTCCGGCATGTACCGCCCACGTACTTCATTTCTAGTTCGTTCTTTTCTGTAACGAAATAAGGACTTGGTTACTTTTCTAGAGAAGGAGCGTATTTGCGTTACTTTTTTGATTGAGTAACGAGTAACTGTAGTTAGTTACTTCTGGAAGGAAACGTGTACAACATAAGTTACTCTATTTGCTTTTCATCCCAAATCGCGCCTATGACTGTGAAAAGAAAATCCTATGAACGCGGTAAAAAGCTAGGCATTGTTAACGACAAAAATATTGGAAAGCAGCTACTGCTTGAGAGAAAAGAAAAAGAAAACACACATCTAGTGCGACGAGAAAGTAGCGGGCAGTTACTTTTGAACTGAAGTGACGCGTTCATTTTGAATCTCGGTAGGAAGTAACTGTTATGTTTTGAGCGGGTAACGCGTAACGTTATTTAGTTACTTTTTTCTCAGCAACGCGTGCACATCTGCTCACCGCGCCTGACAACCGTCCCAGACGCGCACTTGCTTCGCGTGACGTTAAAGAGCGCGGTCGGAAAGACGTTTGGCCGCGCTGCGGGTGAGGCCTGCAGCTGCTTGTTGGCGACACGTTTGTTGCCTGTTGGCGCGTCGTTGCGTCTTGGGCGGTCTCGCTCGATTGCGTCGGACCGGGCCGCGCCAAGGCTTTCGTCCGGAGGCCGCCGTCTCTTCAGGATAAGTTGCTGAATGTTGGTAAATCGGCTCTAGGCGGAACTGGCTTTGCATGATTTGCTCGTCTGTAGGCGGCTCGAATGGTCGTTTGAAGTTGGTTGCCGGTAGCGCTTCTCTTTTAGTCTTTTCAAAGCCCTCCTGTACATTTTACGCCAAGGAGAAATCAGATTTGCTGCGTGGTAGTCCCCCGGACACAGTTTTATCCAACGAGCTGACCTTCTAGCCGGTGTTCTCGCGGACGTTATAGCGCGTTATAGGGCTTACATATAGCGCATAGTATACCCCGTTATGGTGGATAGCAAACGTTCTAACAGACGGTTCTAGCTCACCATAGCGGACGTTTTTGCGGACATTGTAGCGGGCGTTTTGGCAGACGTTGCAGAGGACATTCTAGCGGTCGACCTTCCTTCTAGCAGACACCTCCAGTGTCGGAACGGTCTCTGCCGTAGTAAGATCCCACACGTGGCGAAATTGACTATCCGCAGATATACAGATATCGTTAGACTCGTTTCCACCGCTCCCGTATTCCACTGTTTACGTAACGGCACTACGAGGTTTTGGCACTTTGAGTGCTTGCGGTCGAACTCATGCATGCTGACGTTTCGACTGCCCGGCACCCCAGCTGGTCCAGTGTTCGATCCACGTTTGGGCAACGCTGCTTGCGTTCAGTTCTCTCGCGGAGCGGCGAACTCCCGTGGCGAGTTTTCCAAGGACCAACGGTGCACTCGCGGGTTCGCAGCATCGTGGGACCAACTGCTTTTTCGCACGCGTATAGAGCCCGCAGCTTCTGTGATCTAACACGCTTATTTGGAAACAAATTATAAAATCGAATTAAGTGTCATCTCTATCTTTGCTACAGTAACTTAATGTGCATCTTTCTCTTTTTTTTTTATTTAGACGAGTGTTATAGTGTTTTTACAGGTTGTTTTTATTTCTCGTTTTAAACAGCTGTGAAAGCTGCATTATATGCGGTCTGTGCAGATGAGGTATACGGCCAGGGGACACGATATAGGAGGATAATCGTCGCGATAAGTCGGATAATGCACTACCATTTCTTCAGCAACTTTTAATTGTCAGCAAGAAAAATAATATTGTTTTCTTTGTCGCTGACAAGTCTGGTCTACCGAAAGAGATGCTACAGGCACCCACAATTGACGGTATTAGGTTTAGGTAAATGTCGGCTCATAGCGAAATTTCGTTGTTCTTTTCTCTGCGTCATGTTCTCTTTCTATCCAGGTAGCGTCATGTTCTCATTTTTTCTGCTCGGGCGGAAAACAGTCTTTTTTTTTCTTCTGTACAGTGGCTTAAAGGGGGTAGTGTAACGAAGGAAACCGGAGAAGCGGCACAGCGTTGGAAGACGGCCGCGGGTGGCGCTGGCGCTTGCAGCACCGTCGTTCCGGCTATGGCTCCGGCTTGGCCGCTTGGCCAGCTTGGCTCCGGCCAGCTCCGGCCGATTCGCAGCAGTCGACTTCACTGTCGTCTGCCAGTTTCACATTTTATTCACCTACGAACACAAATCATGTCGTGGGAAGTTCACTGGAAACAAATAATTGTTTGTGAGGTATTTATATTAGTTATGAGGTGGTGTTAGGGTGCCTCTATCTGCCCGGCCGGTGGAGGCACCCTGAACGATGCTGCAGATCGAAGCGCCACCCACACCGTCTTCCAAGGAGCGGCCGTTCCCGATGCACGGTGGAGGCTACGCGGTAACTACATACCCCTTTAAGCCACTGTACTCCCTGTAAAACCGAAATGAATGCGTAATGGCTGCCTCACATGTCGCAATTCTACTTGCGATTTCGCAACTACGACATCGACACTCCGTGCAAAAAAAAAAGAAAAAAAAGCGGAAGTTGCGGCGGTTTTTGTCGCACCTGCCAAATCTGTCTGTCTGTCTGAAATACTTTATTAGAGGTGTATCATGAGTCGCAACCAAAATCGCACTATATAATAAAAATCGGCTTCGTTGTATTACAAAAAAAAAAAAAAAGAGAGTGGCAATGTTTGACGCATAGGCGAGTCATATGCTATATAAAACGGGATTCATACAATTGGGGAGAGTTTTGTTTGTTTTCTCGTGGGAATCATCGAGCGTATACATTTGGCGCTGGCTCATGTCGGAGGCCCTCATACAATCGAGTCCGGTGCGCAGGGATGTTTTTCGGCGGCGCCCACTCGCGAGCGCAGGGAATACTCACGAAGGAATCCGTTGCCGAGGAATTTTCGAAGAGAGCGCGTCCCTGGGCAGTACGAAGCAAAAGGGCGCCAAGACGCGACACATTTTAAACAAACAAACAAGAAATAAAAATAAAGCCGCGCTCCTATGGCATAATTTGCAAGCACATACGTAAAGTACGAGAGCTGTTAGTTAAATAATTAAACTGGATTGTGTTGCTGAGATTATAGCTCGTTTCGGCGCGCTACATACTTATGGCGCCCCCGGGGAAATTTCAGTAATTGTAAGTGCAAATGAGTGGTAACTTCGAGCACGCGTTTGATTCCAGTTGTCAACGCTATAGGTTGACAAACATACTTGAATTCGGCTTCGGTTGTGTCTGAGCGTATTAGCGCTGCCCGTTGCCACTTGCTCCGGACCCTGCCGTGAGCGTACGTGGGCCGAAAGGGAACCGTTTCAGGCTCTCTTCCTCGTTGACAGCCGGAACTATTCACCAGCTAAAACCGCACGACACGTCGATGTCGTGAGGCGTACATTTATTGGAGCTAGAAGCAACGGCAGACTTTATTTCTTACGATATATGTCTCGCGGTGAAGTATGCAAGTGGGTGCCTCGGTTCCCAGCCTCCATCAGGCGCGCCTTCCGCCGTGCTTTGGACGCGCGTGCACGCTCCGAGCTCACGAGAAGCGTCGTGGAAGGCAGGAGATGTTCTCCCTCTTATGGTTCCCGCCTCTGACACGTGTCGACCTGGATTTATCTAGTTTCCGAATACTGCCAGTCCCTATTGGAATTTTTTTCCGGGAGTTGGGACAACAACAGAATACAAACGAGGCCAAAAACAGGAATCGCATATCAATTCATAAATTGACAAAGGATTAGTTGTCAAGGAACATAATTCGGTATAGTCAGCGTTCGAATACGTTCAAAGAGTCTAGTGGAGACAAATTGCGTCTCCCCTCTAGCCGTTCCAAGGGAGATCTTGGCGCCCTGTCGTCTCCGCGCTCTCTCATCTACTACCCTCCCTCGGTGTCTCGCCGTATTGTCGCTTATTTAGCCAAATCGGGGGAAGAAAAAGTTTGAACGGGCTCCTCGAGAAGAATTTGTCCTTTGAAGAGATGACCGCCTGAGTGCGTCTGCTGAGTCCACCGAGGCCGTCGAAGAAGCCATAGATTGCAAGCGTCGGAAACGACAGCGCAGCCAGACGTGAGTGACCGCGTACACCAGACGTGGTACGGGACTCCGATCGATCCGAGTACGCGTGGCTTTATTGGCCCGGACGAGGACTCGGAGGCGACCCGGGTAGGCTCTTCCTAGGTTTTCTACATTCTTTTCTTTCCCCCCTTACCCGGAATAGAAGTTTTGCCAAGAATAGGCCGTATATCTTCCTAAGAAGTGAATAAAAGGGCGTCTAGGAGTTAACGGCGTACTCCTCCGCGCTTTTCCCTGCTCTTTTCGGTTCTTTTTTTTTTTTAGCGGGAATTTTGACTTAAAAAATGTGTAATAATTATGTATCGTCGATCAAATGTTGCGCACGAGTGTGTGTAAGCTCTAAACAGGTTCAACGATTTTGTTTTTTGTCCCCTTCCTGCCAGCCTGGTTTTGGGCGTTCCAAAGTTGCCCAGATTGGAAACGTCCGGGACTCTTGTGACCCAACAGCGGTAAGCCTGGGATTTCCGGGGACTTTTGGCAGGCTTGGAATAGGGAGAACTTTGGCCAAACCATGGCAGGGGAAGGCCGGGCTACGATTGTTTTATTGGCGAGTTCGGAGGAATCTGGAGGAAATTTGGAAGGCTCCGTAAGGATATACGAGTCATTTCACACTTAAGGATCATAAATAGAGAGTTTCAGTAGATCGTTCGGATAATACCTCCGATACCCCGATAACGATACTATATATGTAAGCGCAAAGGCGGAGGCAGAGTAGTCGGGTATCGTTATAGGAGTCATCGGAACGATCTACCAAAACTCTCTAATCGAGCGGCAGAGCGCGAACGGGCTGGTGTAAATGGAACCTGTATTACGAAGAAGGCTCAAGACGCGCGAGAGAAGGACAACACGAAGTATCTTACGCAACTTCGTTTGTCACTTCGTGTTTATTCTGTCCTTCGTTTGCCTCGGTCTCGGGGTTCTTCGAAACTATGCATTTAACGCCACATCGGCGCTTTTTCTTTTACTTTATTCGTGCGCGTTTAGGCACATTTCCCGCTCAGAAAACAAATTAGTCGTTAGCTGTTTATGCAACAGGAATTCAGTCTGCCATAGTATAGCGACGTTGTACGCCCACTGTAGGAGAGTATTTTAGCCAGTGCAGAATGACCGCTAGCCTGGGGTCTTTGACGTGCACCACGTGCAGGTGCGAATGATCACACGATCTCAAATCGAAACGGGTAGGCGTGGGGACGGAACCCAGGATCCCTGAGTTCTGCAGCGCGAGCTTTCGCTCCATATGCTCCGAGCCGTGATTGGCTGACTATATATATATATATATATATATTTTTTTTTTTTTTAATTTGAAGTTTAGCATTTTTTTTTAATTGTCTGGATTCTGTCTGTGCTGTAGCTTTCGCTTTTGCCGGCGGGGTAACAGATCTGCCTCCGACGCTCGCTGTTGATGTCGGTGGTGTCGTGCCGATGATGTGTTGACGGGGCGGGACCCAGCGTGGGCTTGCTCTTCCTGGGCCGCTCTTTCAAGGCCGTCTGACGAATGCTCGGAATTGATGATGGGACGCACATGCACGCGTGGGGGACAGCTTCTTGCCTCATCCGTGCTTGTATACAGACTACACGTCACTTTTCTCGAACGTTCGACCGAGTTTACGATCATTTCGTTCGATCGATTCTACTTATCTTTTTTCTAAAAATTTAGCTGAAAGCTTTTTTTTTGTCGACTAAGGAAGGAGTTAGCCTGCCTACGACGTGTAACTTAAATACAGCATGCATACGGGCTCTGGAGCCCACGTAACGGACGCCCAGACCCGTCACAACTGTGCTACCCTTCCAATAAAAGAAAAAAAAATCAATAAATAAAAAAAAAGCTGCGATAGTGTGTATTTGAGTTGGTTCTCTGGTAGAACTAACTCAAATTGAAAGCCCTTAGAAAAAACATTGCACACCAAGGTCACCACTCGTGAGCAGCAGTCTTGACTAGCAGTGACGGAACGCGGATGATAATCCTAATCGTCCGCGTTCCCCACATGCCAGCTTTGCGCCTGCTTCACGAGTGGTGAAGCCATTGAGTGCGGCCCCGAGTATCCCACAGAGGTTTCAAGTTGTTCTAAAAAAGAGTTGATTTAGTTGGTGGCTTTCGATGACGCGCCCAGTAAGCTTTTAATTGGAACTATATGCAGTACTTTCACTAATTAAAAAGGTACTCAAAGAAGCGAAGTTAATAGCCGACTTATCGCAAAGATTAGCCACCTACATGATGTCCCCCTGGCCGTATGACTGATCTGCAATGCGAAACCCTTATTAGTGCATCTTTTACGAATTTTTTAAAAATAAATCTGTTCTAATTAAAATGGAACACCCGGTATATGCCGAGGTGGGGCACAACGAGACAGACATTCGCAAATCGATGTTGTATTTTGTTAAGGGCTAATGGAGAGAGAAAGAACCACCAAAATCTTTTTTTGGCGCCTTGGCATTGCGGTCAGTAAAAAATGACTAGATTCGAGTTAGTAGAAACCACGCGATGTTTAGTGATAAAAAAAAGTCTCATTTTCTTTTGACCCTTGGGGCAGAACGAGACTAAAACAAAATAAAACACCCTGTCAAAAAAAAAAAAAATAGACAGCTAGTTTTTGCACTCGGAACAATTGAGGAGTACTCCGGAGGCCCCAGGCAATCTTTGTGGGCCCGAACGCCCTGCATTAGACGCCCACAAAAGAGGGTGCTCTTTTGCTCCGTACTAGTGTGCACACCTGCAGCCACGTTGGCGTTCCTCGCGCGATTTGCAGAACGCCTTCTGTTAGCATTATTCAGTGAATGGAGACTATGCAGACTATCTCCTTCACCCTGTACGATCTCTCCCCTCGGTTTCATTTGTTTCACGGTAGGTGTAAACTATCCTTAGCATATCCTTGTGCATGTGAGTCCATAATGGGACTTCTCTTTAGACACAGTATGCTCATTAAACTCTCTTCTTGCTTTTTTTTTGTTTTCTGATGAAACGGATCCGTATTTACTTTTTCAGAGCACTTTACTCTTTACATTCCTTGAATTAATTTCCTTGCCAGCGTTCGGAGGGCATCCTTTTAGTAACCCGTAGGTTTTGACCGCAGCACGAATAGACCGACGCGGCTAATGCACACGTTCGAGTGCTTTCTACGAGTCATTTTTGCACCATAAAACCCCTACTGTTCTTTTTTTTTCGTATGTTCAATTTTTTTTAAAAGAAAAAAAAAAAGAAAACAAAAAGCTATAGCTTAGAAACAAGTAGTCAACCCGCTGAAAATCAGGTTACACCTGTCGATGGCGAAATTATCGCGTTTTGGATTTAGAAACTTTTATAGGCACAACATGAAAAACCTAGAGGGATAACATATTGTATCCACATTTTGCTAATAAAGCAGTCAAATAAAAGAAGCATTACCTTGGCACAATAGTGTTTTTTTTCTCTATCTTTTCCCTGTTTCTCATTTAAAGGCGGTATTTTATCTCGACAGCAACGCATCCCCGTTACTTTTGGCGTAAAGGTAGTTGGCCGACAATAGACAAACGCTCTGGAAATTACGGTCAGTGCGCAGGCGAGCTGGGCTAAGTTTACATCATCATTTTAACCCCTAGGGATGGGCACAAGGAGGAAATTTTTTTACAGTGTCGAAGAGACCCTGTTTTTTTTTTCTTCTTCCACTTCTTGCAGCAATATCTAACTGAAACCACGCCCTTAAACTCAATGTGTAAAAAAATTAATTACGCGAAAATAATTAACAACTAATTATACCGTACTTTAATATTTTTCCTAAATAGGGGCCCTCGTCTAGGACCAAAACGACACGAGCCTTTTTTGAGTACGATGTGGTACGAACTTGGAAACCTAAAACTTTTTTGGTACGAACTTGGAAACCTAAGACTTTTTCGGTACGAACTTGGAAACCTGAAAGTTTATTTCCCAGCCGTTTCGCCGGGAGGACCCGGCTCCGTCAGGGGCTCGTCGTGCAGTCAAATTTCGCTCTCAACGTAAGCGTGGCAGACGTAGCTCTGGTGACATAATGCAGCGTAAGCAAAAGAGAACCGGCCTTTACGGTGAAGCGGATTATAAGTAGAATCAAGCGTTGTCTCTTCCTCCCGAACTTTTTGTTTTCCTTCCTTTCCATCGTGGTAAACTAAATGCCGCTACTCGGCACTCGGTCAAACACGTCACTGGAACTCGTCACTTGTTCTTTGTTCGCAAGAAATGTCGTCTCTCAGCCAGTCGAAGGAACGATCCCGCGGTATTGTTTTGTTGTTGTTGTTGTTGTTTTCTCTCTCGTATCTGAAAGACTGCCGTCAAAATTAATGTTACACGGTGGAATTTGCTCATCCTCGGCGCAAAATTTAGACGGTAAAATTTGGTGTTTCCTAGTGCCCGCCCTGAGCCTAATTAGCCGTGTCGTGTTCGCGCTATGCTGCGCAGCCGCAAGAAGGGTTGCCACACGCGCTGCGGTGTGGCGATTTTTCATATTTCGGGGCAGGCAATTACCGAAGGGAATGAATTCCCTGTCCGGTATATTGATTCTTTGCCTCTTTTTGATGCATCACTGTCGATTGTTTTTATGTTGCTTTTGGTGAGCTTAGATGTATTTTTGCGCTGTTGTACCGAAGGGGGCATTGGCGCTGCCAGGCACCGTGCCTTCTTCTCTGCTCCCTCCGCGATTCATAATCCGCGAGACAAAATAAATGAAATGTAATGGTTTTGTAAGTGCCCAAAGTGGCGAAGGTGCAGTGGGATAATATATTGAGTTCCACCTGAAATGGAGCTCTAGGGGCGCGAGTTGCGATCATTAGCGTAGATCTCATTCGTTCGGGGGCTACGATCGAGTCTCCGTTTGGTCTATGGTTAGGCTTAGTTGGTGGAGCTCTCCGCTAGTCACGAAGAGGTCCCGGGATCGAATCCCGGACCAGGCGGTTTTTTTTTCCCGCGGCCACCAATCGCCAGGGTGCGAGTCGCGCTCCATTTCGGACGGAAGTCGATTTATTCTGCACGAACGAAATGACGCGACAAAATTGTAACCCTTCTGTTCATTTGACAGTTTGGCGGATGGGACTACGTCTGTCGCGACGTATTGTGTTCGTGGGTACCATACGACATGCTAGAAACAGAACTGAGATATGCCTGCTGTGGCCGACATATGTGAACCGCTGTGTCTTCGAATGAATAAAATAAACGATCTTCCGTCCGTTCTTTGTGAAGGTGCGTGGGGTGACCCGGTGTGACACGAGTCCACGAGTGTCCGGCGTCTGTCCGGCGTGGCCGCTTCCGCGGTTCTCGCCCTCTGGCTCGCGACGGGTCAACGCTCCGGCGGCCTTGTTCCCGGTGCACGCGCATTATCGTCATCAGGAGCGCGTGCTCGGGGAAACAATGGCGCTCGACGGACGCGTCCAGGAAGACGAGCGGCTTTCGAATTGCTCGGCGATGAACGCGGCGCTGCATCCGGTGCACCGCTACGGCGAGACAAAGCCCAGCTCCGCTGTCGCTTTCAAACTTAGAATAAGACCCCCATCTCCTCAAAAATGGGAAAGGGTAAACGACTCATTCGTCACGTTAATAACGAGCTACAACGCCCTGGGGTCCGTGCGTAATTTTATAATATTATTTATTATTTTTTTTAATTTAGATATTTGTGACAAAGTGCCAACGGGTTGGTTCGGTTGTAGCGAATGGAGTTTTGGGTGTCTTGAGACTCTCGGCAGACCACCTGTTTTTGTTCACTGCTGGAGACCAAACGATGTAACATGGCACACGCCTAAAAAAAAAAAAGATTATATATATATATATATATATATATATATATATATATATATATATATATATATATATATATATATGGGCGGTTTCATTTGGATTCAGGCAACGAGTGGCAGTCGTATTTTTTATTTTGCTTCAAACTTTTATATTTTGTGGAGCATGTTCCTAGAAGAACAATCCTTTTTATTTTCATGTCCTGACATGATTAGTTCCTGAGAAAAAAAATCTCAAAGAAGCGGAAAGAATTACGAGGTTTTGACGATTGTCGTGTGTGGCGTTTTTGAATCACTCTCGATCTCAAAGTATTGAAAAGAGAACGTCTATATTTTTTTAGTGTGATATATAGGCATGTAGGTAAGCCGACATTATAACTGCTATTTATTATTCGTCGCTCCAATTTTTGTAAAAATCCCCAAACATGCCTCCGCGAACAACTGTGACCTAAAATGGGGATTTTATTTTGAGTCGACTATGTTTAGTATCGCTTTTAAAATATTACCACGTGTAAAATCATTCATCGCCTTCCAAATTAAGCAAAGTTCGTGTTTTTATCATGTACGAGTACTGAGAAATAAATTATGAAACAGAGAGGGTTTTCACTTTTTGTTTAACTTCAGCACGCTGTCTAAAAAAAACCCCATTTTTAATTTTTTTCTTTTTCTCGCGTTGCGTTCTCTTCACACCCTTCTTTTAGCCAGAATACATTTCATTAATAGTATTTGCCTTGGTTTTGAGTTTCAAGCCTCTAAAATTGCTAAAAAAAGAGCAAATGCCGATGGTGGGATTTGACAATTTTCGTGTGTGGCGTTTTTGAACCACTCTCAATGTCAAAGTATTCAAAAGAGAGTTTCGATATCTTTTTTATTGTGATATATATGCAAGTCAGTGAAACGACATTTCATCTACTATTTATTATTCGTCGATCCAATTTTTGTAAAAATCCCCAAACATGCCTCTGCGAACAACTGTGACCTAAACTGCGGATTTTTTTGTCAGTCGACTATGTTTAGTTTTGTTTTTAAAATAATACCACGTGTGGAACCTTTCATTGCCTTTCATAATATGTAAAGTCTGTGTCTTAATCACGTACGAGTACTGAGAAATAAATTATGAAACAGAGGAGGTTTTCACTTTTCGTTTCATATCAGCACACTGTAAAAAAAAGTAAAAAAAATATTTTTTTATTTTTTTCGCGTTTTGTTTTTTACACTTTTCTTTTAGCCAGAATACATTCTGTTAGAGTTATATGGACTAGTTTTGAGTTTTAAGCCTCTAAATGTGCTAAAAAAGAGCAAATGCTGATGGTGGGTTAATGGGTTATAGCTGTATATTTTATTCTTTATTATAATAATCTGAGGGACGTTGAATAAATACTCATATCAAAAACATGAATGTCGTTAGGCGTATAATATCAAGTTGGCAATTCCAAACGTCTAAACACTATGAAATCGCAACTGCCGGGAGCGGGTTTTCAGACAATTTCTGCCGGTGCCTAGATTGGAGGGGCCTCAAGCCTAAACCCTATGCGCTACATAATCTATACTACGTTAGAAATATCAAAGTATAATATTTTGAAACATTAGAGTGAAATACGCTCTCTATTGGAAACCTAGATTTTTAAATGCGAAATTTTATATTTTAACGCTAAATTCATGTTGAAACAGAACCAAATTATTTTTCAGCATATTTAAAGGCTTAAAAACTCAAAACCAGTGCGTATACCTCTAACGGAATGTATTCTAGATAAAATAAGGGTGTAAAAAAACACAAAGCAAAAAACAAAAGAAAAATATTAAAAATGTTTTTTTAATACAGTGTGCTGAAATTGAACGAAAAGTGAAAACCGTCTCTGTTTAATAATTTATTTCTTAGTACTCGTACGTGATTAAGACACAAATATTACATATTATGAAAGGCAATGAAAGGTTCTACACGTGGTATTATTTTAAAAACAAAACTAAACATAGTCGACTAACAAAAAAATCCGCAGTTTAGGTCACAGTTGTTCGCGGAGGCATGTTTGGGGATTTTTACAAAGATTGGACCGACGAATAATAAATAGTAGATGAAATGCCGTTTTACTGACTTGCATATATATCACAATGAAAAAATTTCGAAACTCTCTTTTGAATACTTTGACATTGAGAGTGGTTCAAAAACGCCACACACGAAAATCGTTAAATCCCACCATCGGCATTTGCTCTTTTTTTAGCATTTTTAGAGGCTTGAAACTCAAAACCAAGGCAAATACTATTAACGAAATGTATTCTGGCTAAACGAAGGGTGTAAAGAGAACGCAACGCCAGAAAAAGAAAAAAATTAAAAATGGGGTTTTTTTAGACAGCGTGCTGAAGTTGAACAAAAGTGAAAACCCTCTCTGTTTCATAATTTATTTCTCAGTACTCGTACATGATAAAAACACGAACTTTGCTTAATTTGGAAGGCGATGAATGATTTTACACGTGGTAATATTTTAAAAGCGATACTAAACATAGTCGACTCAAAATAAAATCCCCATTTTAGGTCACAGTTGTTCGCGGAGGCATGTTTGGGGATTTTTACAAAAATTGGAGCGACGAATAATAAATAGCAGTTATAATGTCGGCTTACCTACATGCCTATATATCACACTAAAAAAATATAGACGTTCTCTTTTCAATACTTTAGGATCGAGAGTGATTTAAATACGCCACACGTGACAATCGTCAAAACCTCGTAGTTCTTTCCCGCTTCTTTGAGATTTTTTTCTCAGGAACTAATCATCTCAGGATATGAAAATAAAAAGGATTGTTCTTCTAGAAACATGCTTCACAAAATATAAAAATTTGAAGCAAAATAAAAAATACGATTGCCACTCGTTGCCTGAATCCAAATGAAACCGCCCTATATATATATATATATATATATATATATATATATATATATACAGGAGTGTTTCACGAAAGGTGGACATATTCGATATTGCGAAAACTACGCGTCGCACCAAAAAAAGGCTTGTGTCGTTTTGGTCCTAGGCTAGGGGCCTTCTTAGGAAAATTAATAAAGTCCGAGATAATTAGATTGTTAATTATTTTTGCGTAATTAACTTTTTTATTATTGGGTTTAAGGGCATGGTTTCAATCAGAAAATTGCTCAGCATCGTCAAAAAACACTAAATCAACAAATTGCACAATGATAGAAAGCACGCGAAGCATTTTACGGCTTTCTGGAAAACCGCACAAATTCGACGGGTTTTTAAGTTTCGGTTTGTTATCGGAGCGCATCTCCGCCCCGGCAGCGCAGCAGAGGTTGGATGCACTATCTCTCCACGGGGCGCAGATAGAAATTGTATCCACATTTTAACGACTCTCCCAACTTCCTATCTAGTCACGTCGTATCGACAATTTTCACTACACTTTCTATAGGTTTTCTTTCAACCGAAGTCTATAGAGCAAAGACGATAAAAGTGCTATAGAATCATCTATCACACTGCGTCTCGATATAATTTCTGTCACCACATTTCTATAGACTAGAATCGATAGGATAATAGGAACCAGTGGAGAAGCGACATCACACCCAGTTAAAACCTCTTTGCAAAAACTTTTTTTGGTCAATTATTGCTTTTCGCAATGCTTTATATTAAAGTTGGAAATGTAGTTTATCAACCATTATAAACCACATTTCATATAAATTACGTGCAAAAAGAAAAAAACAGCATATTTTTAATTTATTTATCTTCTAGAGTGGTCCTTGTCCGAGTATTGCCTTTGTGGCGTGTATATTTGTGATATCTGCGTATGTGCACACGGCAAGTGTCGAGTGCATGTTTCCATGGATGTGTCCCCTGACAAACCTAGTATTAATATTCAGAATTAGTTTTTTTTTCTCGGAAAATTGATTTGTTGGTGTTAGAAAGGGGAAAGAGCGGTGTTAAAATCTCTATCCGTTTTCTATAAAATTTCTACCCAATCCCTACACACTAAGTTCTATAGAAAGTCCACAGAAAAGGGCGGCGAAAAAGTTATGGACAAGGGATTGAAAAGTAGGTGCATTTTCTTCAGAATATCTATAGCCTCAATGCACAATTTTCTGTAGAAATTCTGTAGAAAGTGGATAAATATTTACTACGCAGTCCAACATTACGTATTTTCACGCACGCGCATGTCTAAAAAAAAAAAAAAAACTGCACGTAAATTTTTTTTTTGTCGATTTTAAATTTCAGCGTTTCTCCTTCCACTTCTTACAGCGCACGCTCGGAACGGGACTGCCTTTTTCTCGTCTGCCAAGAACGGCCAATCTCGAATGGCGTGACATGCACGCGCTGCTCAGCAGCGTCCAAGATGTCGCCAGCCAGCACTCACTCAACACGAACCGCCGCGCTTGTCGTTCAATCCGTCGCTTCTCGTTAGCGCGTCCGCAGACTACGGCTGTTTTGTTTGGGATGTGCTGCGTGGCTGCGTTTGGGTGGACACGCCTCAAGGTCGGTTGGGCCCCGAGGACGTCGGTGGGGGCTCGGCCCGCCCCCGTTTCAGCGTCAGTCGACAAAGAGCGGACATTGCGGTCGCCTCGAGCCAATCAGAACGACGGAGCAAAGCACGTGAGAGCTTTCCGCAGAAGGAGAGGGCTCCGACTGATCCTCCCCTTCTCGCTTCGACGCTCTGGTTGGCCGGCTGACTGGGCTGTGGCCGTTTGCCAAGTTAGGCTGAAACGGAGTAGATTGCTGCGAGCTATGCGTGTGCATACGACGCGTGATGCCTGGGAGAAAACTCGAGCGTGGGGCCGGAGCTTGTCGGCTGAGCTCGCCCCGGCGCGCCTGAATTCACGGGCCCAGCCGCAGGATACGGCGATTGGGGCTGCAAAAAGTAGGAAATCGTGAGGTGCCGTGGGACGTGTATACCTTCAAGGCCCTGCGGTTTGTTTTGTCCGCCGCGAGTTGGACGAGGGAAATCTGCGAGGAGACGCGACAAGACTGAGGGAGACCCGCTGGACGGCACGCGAAATTACTTTTGCCTAATAGGAATATTCTGTAATCAAAGAACAGGCGATAGAAACCTGACATCCCGTGGTCGTCGGGTGTTTCTGCGAAAGCTTTAAAGAATTCTAAAACAATATGCTGTTCGAAATAAAAAGAAACTCTTTGCGGGAACAAACTCACCGGTCTTGGCGGCCGTCAAGGATCGCAAAAATGATACTAATTAGCGAGATAATTAACTAGACTTTACTAATGATTTGTTTAATTATTGAAAATAAACATATAGTTCCACTGAGAAAATTGGTAAGCATCATCGAAACACACTAAATCAACTCTTTTTAGAAGTATATAAGGCAGGGACATCATTCTACGGCGTTCTGAAGAAACGCTCAGTTTGAACGGATTTCTAGGTTTCGGTTTGTTGTCGGAGCGCAGCTTTGCGCCCGCGGTCCTGCTCCCCGGTGATCGAGGCGCAGCCAACGCCTCGCCTCCCTCGTAGGATGGAGGGAGCTATGGCGCACGCCTCTCGGCTACAAGCGAGCGCTTGTTTCGACTGATTGTCGATTGTAGAGCTTTGACGCGGCCCTTCTGAAGCTCTCGTTTATCGCAGGCTGCATAACACGTCGTTTGTCAACAAGGGCGCCCGCAGGTGCTGTGGACTTCACGCATGCGCAGGAATTAGTTTTGCGAGTGCGAAGCATCTCGCGCGTATAAACGCTTTACGCTAAACGATTACAGCCGCCATTGCTGGCTTTCCCTTAGCGGGATGCCCTAGCCACTGAAGCGGGTATTGACGAGCCCACCAACAAACGCTGGAGGAAGGACGCGGTAGAATCTAAAATGGCAATAACATGGTGGTAATTAGGGATGTCGCTAACCACCCAAGGTTCGATTTCGAAAGGTTTCGATATTTTCGAAGCGAACTGAGGTTTGCAATCGAAAAATTTCGATATTTGCGTACCGACCGAGGTTCGAATTCGAAAAATTCTGCAACTTTCGATCACAGTAGAGTTTTGAATTCGAAAGGTTCGAAGCTTTCACGGTTTCTAAAATTTCGGGTTCGAATATTTCGAATATCTTTTTACTTGAGGTTCGATAAATTCAAAGATTTAGAACTTTCCTGACTTAAAAATTCGAGATATTCGAAAAATGTGAATTTCTTGGGATCTGAAGTTCGAAAAATTAGAAGATTCCGAAATTCTTTGAATATAAAATTCGAAAAATTCGAACGCTTCGAATTTTTATAGACAAAGTTCGAACGATTCGTAGATTTCGAATTTCTTTCTACATAAAGTCTCGAAAAGTTCGAAAGTTTCGATTCTCCTTTGAAAGCTAATTAAAAAAAAACTTAGAAGATTTTGAATTTTTTTGAAGTCCAAGATTTCAACGTTCGAAGTCCGGTTTTAATGTTCCTCCACAGTTTCAGTTTGAAATAACGTTTCTCTACGACTCACTGGTTTTCACGAAATCAGGTTTAGAAAAAGTTAGGTGTGATATTTAGACTCCGTGAAGTTGGTCAGGCAATTAAATGAGACGACGAGTGCCCCGGATGTGCTGGAATATTTGTGCCGTGCAGAGTGACGTGTTACTATACCAGTAATTTTGACCACCAGCCCGGGGGGGGGTCTTAACGTATTGCGCAGTAGTGATCACACGAACGCACTGTTTTACGATACTCACCCAGTTTGAAACGGCCAGGGGCGGGCAGGAGGTTGAGGCTCAGAAAACGTTCTAAGCGACTTGGCAAGCTACCTCCCCACCCCTTGCACGCTGGTAGTAATCCAATCGAACGCCGCCCCGAGTGACGCTGGCATATAGTTAGTTAAGTTTGTAATTGTCCTGGAGGTTTATTTTCCGGGACGGAGGAAACGCCCCGCAAAAAGCATGAAGCCGACACAACTGGAGGTCGAGGAAGCGTTCTACCATACAAGTGGCGTCGGAAGAGAAAAAACAGGGGGAGGGGGTGCCCTAGCCCCCCTTCGCCTCCTTCCAGTATTTCGGACTGTAAAGAAAACAATATGGGGAGAGAGGGCGTGGTCGAGCTTATTTTAATCTGAAATTATTTATGTGTATGTATAGCTACTGTCGCTCTTCGCAGCATAAAAGATCGCGTAGACGCCGTAGGTGGTCATTGTCGGAAACTCGATGTCAGCAGGCACTACTTCTCACAGGCTTAGAGGCTCCGAAGTTCAAATGCTATGTCTTCTTCGACCCCAATAACTTTGTCATTGGTAAAAGAAAGATAAACATAACAATAAATGCGGGATAAAAAAGCTGGAGAAAAAAAAAGAAAGAAACTATAAAATCCTGCCGGAAGTGTTGTATTCTTGCATACTCAGAAGCTCAGAACTTCGCAACAAGTTTCTCCTACTCAAATGTGTACAGGCTAAAAAATACACTTCCCCAAAACGTAAAGTAAAAAAAAAAATAAAAAAAAATAATGGCGTGTTGAATTTGATTAATATTAGAAATCTTCCCCCATGAGTTAAAATTATTCCTCAAGGTGAAAAAACAATAAATACATTATTTTGTATTCTGCAGATGGCAATGATATGTTACAGATGTATTGTCTGTGGTGTGAATTTAAATGCACAGCTCAAGCGACTTAGACGAAAAACAAAATACCAAGTTTAGAGCATAACTGCCCGTAGATACATGTTTGGATATTTTCGAAACTCATCTTGAGAAACAATAATCACATCTTAAGACGACACTTAGCCTAAGCTACATAGATCATCTCTTAAAGTTTAACATCTCGACCGTGAATAGCTCGGCTTTAGCCCGCTTCAAATGTGGCACAAACGACAATCGTCAAAACCCTTCGTCCTTCCTCGCTCCTTCGGGAATTTATTCTTTAAAACTGAGGGTGCCAGAACATTGTAATAAACGGCATTGTCTTTCAGGCGAACGTAGCACGGCATCTAAAAATTCAGAGAAAAAAAATTACTGAATGTCTCCTACTTGAATTCAGATGAAACCGTCGCCGGTCTTTCGAGTTCGACGAACGTTGAACTTTTACCTCTAAAAGTTCCGAAGTTCGTTGAACTTTTGATTTTTCAGGAATCGACAGTTCGAAACTTTACGAATTCTCTCAATAAATAAGTTCGAAATTTCGAAAATTATCGAATTCCTTGGCGTATGAAGTTCGAAAGTTCCGAAAAGCTTCGAACTTCTTAGTGTAAGAAATTCGAAAGTTCGAAAGTCATTGAATTTTTGGTCTGTCATGTTCGAAAGTTCGATCAGCATCGAATTTTGCAGCGTAATAAGTTCGAGGATCGATTTTTTTTAGCGTAATAAGTCCTGACGGTTCGAAAAAGCGTCGAACTTCTTAGTTTAACAGTCGAAAATTCCGACTTCTGTCGAATTTTACGATATGAAAGCTCGAAAATTCGAAATCTTTCGAACCTTTCGAACCGCTTGAATCGATCATCGAAACTTCGGTTCGAAAAAGTTCACGGCATCCCTAGTGCCCTAGTGGTAATGACGACGTGAACTAAACGGAGTAAGAAGAGGAAACAAACTGGAGGTCGGTTATGGCGGCGCCAATGCGCTAGCTACAGCGTCTGTATACCTGATGTTTGCATGGACGGATAGATGAGTTCTGTGAACCATTTGAATCGGAGGCTACTTGCGCCACCTACTCGGCGTGACGTCATAAACATGATCGTGCTTACCATTGTGCGCAGGTCCGCGTCATGAGTGGCGCAGGAGAGGCGGCGGCGGCGGCGGCGCGCCCCCAACGGGTCTGCGTCCTCCGAGCAAGCTGCGTCGTCCGACTACGCTGACCTCGGGCCCCGGGCCGGCGCCCCGGGTCTTCGGCCAGGCCCTCTCCGCTGGGCAGCGGAGGATCCGGGGCCAGGACCCCGCTGTCGGCGGCCTCGTCCCTGTCGGCGCTCAACGACAAGTCCGGTGAGCCATGGGCGCCTTCGTTACTCGGGGGCTTCAAGGGCTGCGCGTGACGTCGTCGCTAGTGGATCCCCGATCCGCCCCAGGTGGCAAAGGCGCTGAACGAGAGTCGGCGCAAAGCGGCAAACGCGTTCGTCTTGGCGACGCCGCGTTCTGAGCTTGTTGTGAGACGCTGCAAGATGCGCGTGAATCCACCAAGGAAGGTCGAAAATTTAGTAGGAAGAAGTCAGCAGTCATGATTTTTAATGATGACGAGAAGGAATAACTTGAAATACAAGAATTCTAGTTAAGACAGGAGATAAGAACCTAGGGGTATGGGATTAATGACAGTGCCGATTGTCTCGGTGAGCATGAAAATTGCCTAACTGACAAGGGCAACAGGAGTGCAGCTGTAATGAAGAATAGAGCTTCGTGGAATTATGAGGTGGCGAGAGGAATTTGGAAGGGAGTTATGGTGCCGAGTTCAACTTTTGGCAGGGCAGTCCTGTGTATGAAATCTGATGTCCAGGCAAGCAACGCGGCGTGGGTAGGCTGGCGTTGGGAGCGCGCGGGGAAACGCCGAAACAAGGGGTACAAGGTGGTATGGGATGGTCATCCTTTGAGGGCAGGGGAAGTACTACTAGTAATACCCGTGCCACACGGGCAACTCGAATGCCATTTGCAACGAATGCACAGTTGAGCGGACGGCCAGTCAGCGCGCGACACTCCGGGCGTGGCGCATTCCACGCGCGACAGATTGCGAGCTGATTCGCCGATCACACAAATGTCAT
Organism: Ixodes ricinus; assembly: GCA_037355805.1. Classification (NCBI taxonomy): domain Eukaryota; kingdom Metazoa; phylum Arthropoda; class Arachnida; order Ixodida; family Ixodidae; genus Ixodes; species Ixodes ricinus. The sequence goes on from JAZHYW010052018.1 coordinate 20,976, forward strand.
TCGTTGTAAATGGCATTCCGAGTCGCCCGTGCGGCCCGGGTATAAGATGGCACTTGAGGAGATGCTAAGAGACAGCGTGCAGGAATGAAGGGCGCGGAGAGGCTATTTGTACGTGACGGGCGTCGATACAAAGTGGAGGAAGCGAACGAGAAAACTCTGGGCGAAATTTTTGGACAATAGTGGAGACGCAGATCAGGAAAGGGCATTTAAGAAGAGAGTTACAGCAGCGGAGAGGAAAATATCAGAGGCGGGGATGCAGACGAGATCGGCTCTGGGGACTTGCAGAAAATATAAGATGGAGATTGCGATGGAAAGAATTTATGATTATTCGAGGGGAAGCTATGAAGAGATGTTGTTTGAGGCCAGGACGGGGTGTTGCGGACTAGGCAGTATGGAGCGAAATATCGGGACACAGATACAGTGTGCGGAGCATGTGGGGAGGAAAAGGAGACGACTGAACACTTTACCGTAAAGGGATTCACCCTGCAGTTCCTCGAGGTGATTATGACTTAGTACGAGCGTTTTAAGGATGACTACGGACAATTGATGTTGTGAAAGCGGAGATCACCGGTGATTAGACTGGTGGCATGATCCGAGGCAAGAATAATATTTGATATTATTTTCCCTTCAATGGGCGAAAAGTGCGTCACCGGGTTGCGAAGAGGCATCACCGTCGGAGTGGACCTATCGGTTGTGGAGAATAGTAGAAGAAATGCTTGTGCTTAGCGGCGATATCAGATTCTTTGCACTTCTTCATTTAGTCAGAATTTAATCTGAGATATTGTTGAATTTAGAAGCTTAGGGTAGGTGGCGCAACCCGCCCGATTAAAAGGGTTCATCCGTAGTGCATCCCTCCTTCCCTTTACTGACATTTGGGGAAGGGGGGGGAGAAAAAGGAGCGCAGGTTGTGTCTTCTTAAGCTAGTATTGATTCGAGGGACCCAAAACGAAAGTCATCATGGCGGCGGAGAAACGCGTCGGCTTTGTTCCGAAGCTGCTGTTGGCTGCGGCAGATTTTTCGCACGGATTGTGTGCGGATATTTTAGCTAATTGTGTCTGCTATTAAATTTGGAGCACACTTTCACCGTTCGAAATACTCCAGCGTTGGGAATATTCGAAAATGACGAATAATGTCTCGAGAGGTTGTCCGGTTTCTCGCGCTTTGAAGTTTGCACCAGCGCTCGATAAAATCCACCGGCGGCGCGCGAGCGCGTCAGGCTTCACTGCTTTTGCACCGGCGTGTTAGGAGAAACGGCTAAGGTGTCACGGAGCGTCTCGGTTGGCCCGATGGTCTCCAATACTTCGCTCACTATTGTAGGTCGGCCTTCTTTGGTTGTTGCTTTTATAGTTCGACCCCTGATCTGTAAAGAGCAGTGCTGGGAAAGAGAACATCGAGCTACGTTTATTCAAAGAGATAAGGTAGTCATTGGTTTGCTTGCAGTGCTGCATTTACGACTTCGAGACGACATCTTGAACGCGACCGCTGGACGCCAGCGTTTGGCGTTCGAAAGCGTTCGAAGAACAGTAGAACGAAGGCAGTGGCTTGCGTCTATTCCCACGGGTCATTCCAACCAGAGCTCCGTGTTCTCACGTCCCCTCCGTCTCCTCAGCCCCCCGCATAAGTACTCTCTATGATGAGAAACAAATCGAATGCGTTTACATCCTACCTATTTGTACGTGATCGCTTCGACTTGCGGAGAAATCGCGCACGGCTGGCCTTAGCATTGCCGTTGCGCGGGCGGTCGTCGCCGCTATTCGGCGTCTTTGGGAATCGCGCTGGCGGGCGAGCGGGCGGCGCGCTTCAACGGTCATGGTCTCTTTTTCTTCGTCCTGGCTTTTCTCGATGCTTTTTCACGCATTGGAGACTCGTTAGAGTCCGCTTGTTGCCAGGGGTGTTGGATAGCGCCCCAAGTCGACCGCTACAGCTTTAACAGCTTACCAACTATGTAGAAAATGTCCGACTCCTTGCGGAGCGTTGCTAATTTCCCTTGAGGTAGAGAATTACGATATGCATTTTAGATTAGATATGTGTTATCTTATCAAGACGTGCTATCGCGGACAGTATGAGCTGATACAGCGCTCCGGCTGGCGCACGGTACTACCTGCGCCGCCTGTCGCCTTCCTCCGCACACGGCACACCCTGAGGCTAAACTGAGGCCGAGATAAATTCTCACATACGCTCGCTGCGCCACTGCGCTCTTCAGGCCGTCTGGAAGTGAGACGGCGGGTGCGACAGCGGGCATGTGTGTGGTAGGGCGGCGGTGGAAATTTAAAAATTGCACTTGTCGTCCCTCTTTTGGAATTGATTTATTTTACTTTATCACGCAGAATCGCGTAGAAAAAACGCTGACTGGTGAAGAAAACATTTTGAAGTGTAAATTGCAGCTGCGATTATCGTTTCTGGAAAGTCACATCAAAAGAGGTTGCAGGTTGTTTTTGTTTGATTAAGTGCATGCACAAACTAAGACATCGTAAAGTATAGGCCAAAATTTGTATGCCAGATTTAGTCCGGCTCCAAGGTATTTACTTTTTTCTTCTTTTCATTGATCACAACCGTTTAAAAAGAATAAGCATACATGTTACTGAGAAGGTTTTGTAACCTTCATTGGTATGAAAAGGTTAAAAAAATATAATTTCTTTATTACTGCTCTCACGTGTTTGTTTCAAACAAAACAAGTTGCTGACGAGACACCAGTTTTGGTTTACAAATTCCTAGTCTTAATAAAGTGGGACAAACAGTCATATTTTCCACGAGAAGGAGCTTGAAACTTCACTTGAAATAATATTTGCAGAGGACAATGTCAGACACAAAAGATTAATAGTCGGCGTGGAAGTTCAACTGCGCTATACAAGAAGGTCGGGATCAAGGAGCCACCGCACAAAAGTATGCGTGGTTAACGGCGTCAAACAGTGTGTCGCAGCCGTAGCATCAAGCTTTGTTCCAATTGGCAGAGGTCTGGTTCAGGGTCCTGAGGCGCAGTAAAACTTACAAAATAATTGAATACCACGTCATTCTCCCCTGACCCCCGACCACGGCTCTCATCCTGTCTAGTGAGAAATCATAGAGTGCGGCCACGAAGTCTGGCTCAGCCCGAGGCCACTCCCATTCACCTCTCATTGCTTTCCACAATTTGTGGGCATGGCGGCGGTGGAGGGAACGCCGTTACATGGCTACCTTGATGCGCCTCCAGATGTGTTCGATGATATTCAGATCGAGCTTCTTTCGGGGGGGGGGGGGGGGGGCCAAGGCAGCTTCGTCAGGCAGGCGCTCCTCGACGAGATACGAGCGTAACAACGCATTTCCCACTTTGGCGTTTCTTGAAATGCACTGAAATGCTGGAAACGTGAACATTGGGCTACACGGACACACGCATCGTGATGGTTCCGTCGGCCAATTTTTTCGCTAGCAGACGGCCGGAAGAGCGCAGCGGTGCAGTGAAGCGCAAGTGAGAATTTATCTCGGTCTCAGGGTGCGCTGTGTTTACGGAGAGATGCGGCAGGCGGCGCAGGTAGTATCGTGCACAGGCCGGAGCGCCGTTTCAGCTCATATTGTCCGCGATAGTACACGTTCCAAACGGCAAAAGCATCGCTTGTTCCTCCGACAACCAAATCTCGTAAGAACTGCTTCGCGCGGTGTATGAACAATGCGCGAGACTTCCTTTTCTTGCGGTGAAAACGAGTCTAGGGTATAATTAATAGCGAGTTCGTTTCACACGCACTGGCACCGTTCGAGTTCTCTCCCAGAATGCATCACACTCGCAGAGTGTTGCACGGAGAACTGGACTCAAACGAACTCGCCAGATGCACCAAGTGCAGAAGACTCGATGCATGCCGCCATCTATGTTGTAGAAAAGGTACCGACCTCAAACCGAAACTAGCGCCTCTCTGTTCGGAGTGATGGGTGAGAATGTGAGAGTGCAGTCGCTCAACGTTTATCTACAAACGTTGGTCGCTGCAACCTGTAGTTTATAATTGCGATGACTTCAAGCAACTCGGCTGTCTTAGAGATAGTTACAGACGGCGTAAATTTCCGCAACCAGCTGTCCACAAAGCAGCTGGTTGCGACCCTTCAATTCTTATAACCGTTTACACTGAACAAAACTGATGATGCTGTCCGAGCAGAAGCTTGATTCGTTTGAGCATGGTATTATGCGTGAACCACTGAAAAGGTACGACTTAAAACTAGTCTGTTGGAATATTCAGCAAAACTTTTCGTGGGACTTTCGATTTCGATCGTCATTACAGGTGGATCACATATTAGCCTTGGTGAGGGCGTCGAGAACGAGAGCTTTCTCGAACAAAATACGACGGGGCAAGTAAGCTCACGTAGGTAAATGTTAAACATGATGATGTTGACCAAGCCCCGGGTAAAGTCACCATGTTTAGCTTTCTCTGATGCTTATTGGGCAGTCAGAGATTTCTGCTGGGGGAGTTTTGTAGACAAATGTTCAATTTTTAACCTGCATACGGATGGTAATAAACATCTCGGGGGCCGCTGATGCGTTTGTTCTGAGCATTTCTTTACGCACTGGTATATTTCAGCGTCTGTACGGCAACAGAGTGACTTAAAACCTGTAAATAAAGCACGGGTTGTCAATTGCTTCCTTCATGAAATAGCAGACGCTCACAATTCAAGCTCGCGTTTGATTCCGTTGTCCGCAGGACGCGATTTCTATCAGAAAATCTAC